>QKMX01234730.1:0-12867 GCA_003401595.1 Venustaconcha ellipsiformis | reverse complement strand
ACATTTAATGATATAAAAATGAAATAAAAATGAATAAAAAAAAATAAAAAGAATTAGAAAAATTTCGAATTTTAACACACTTGTAATTTAACTTTAGGGTCGTAACACCAAATAACATAAATTAATGTTTAGGTTTGTCATGAATTAATGAGAATTAGCAGCAAAATGTTGGTACCACCAAAAGACTTTATATTGCATTGTAACACGCCGGGTGTCTAAACATGGCTAGTGTAAATTCACCTGAAGTGAAAAGAAAAAAAATGTGTAACCCACTGCGCGAGTTTGTCCTCAGGTCGATGTTACCCTCCTTTTATACATTTCTTCAGACAGAATTATGTGTCAATTGAAGGGGTTTAAAAGTCGCTAAAACCACAAATATTTTTTTCTATTCAACCTAAGGTCCACACATTAAAGAGAATCTAATTCTGCACTTGTTCGGTTTCACTTGCTTCATTCAGATACGATTTATAAGAGCTCATTTTTATTCCGTAGATCTGATACACTAATTATCTCTATCTAAATTTACTAAACATTTATGCGTGAGAATAATTTCTGATGTTAATAAGTCCATCAAAAACCGTTTGAAAAACTTGGCCAAGATACCCTAAAGACCTATGCAGACAGTTTAGGATGAATGACGCATGTATGCAATAAGTGACTAATTACTAGATTTCAAAAAAATCTTCCCAACAATAATTCCCCAATATCAAACAAATACTCACTCAAATCTAAAAAACTATATACAAATAGTCGTAAATATAAATAGCAGGCACCCTGGGTTTGTTACATTATCATTTGGTTACTGATACACGTATAGGAAATTGTAATTATATTGGAATAAGCAAAAGTTGATCTTGAAGAAAAACGTTGATGAAAATCGTTAAAAACTGTATGCAGGTCGTAAAAGCGACTGGCTTGTTTCTCTCGCTTGTTCAAAAGAAGGGCAATCAGAATAAGTTCCGGCCTGGCAGCACTGCCCCTTACCCCGACGCGATAGGCACTATTAATACTTCGAACAATGTAAATTTGGAGAAACGATACATATTACTCCAACACACTCAATTCATACTGCATTTTCTGCGATATTTTTCTACAGTAGTTTTAGTGCAGAACGTGAAGATTTTACGTATCACTGAGGAGTAAAATGTCGGGAAGAGATGGAGCACATGGCTGATATCATTATAATATACTGATAATGTCATAGTGACGAAGGATTAGATGACAACGATTAATCACAGCTCAGAGGCAGCGATATTTTCTTTCATGAAAAGTGTGTGAACTGAACAGTGATATATGCCACTACAGGGACAATGGGAAAAGTGAAAAATAAAAACAGTAACAATTGGAATTTCGCGTGGAAATGGCACTTGGGGGACGATGGGAATTTAATATAGGTGTCGTCATGGGGTTTATAGGGACAGAAAGGGGTTTATTCGGACAAACAAAACATGCATTAAAAGGGCTGTTAAGACAGAAGTCCAAACATATTTGGCGGCGGTCTTTTTCTTCCTTTATCTCCCTCTGCGTTCTGTGTCTTGTCGAACCGCTATTCGGAGAATGTCCATGTTAAAAGTGAAAAAGAAAAATAGGAACAATGAGAATTTCGCATGGGAATGGCACTTGGGGGACAATGATAATTTAATATAGGTGTAGTCAAGTGGTTTATAGGGACAGAAACGGTTTTATTCGGACTTACAAAGCATGCATTAAAAGGGCTGTTAAGACGGCAGACCAAACATATTTGGCGGCGGTCTGATTCTTCCTTTATCTCCCTCTGCGCTCTGTGTCTTGTCGAACCGCTGTTCCGGGAATGCCTCAAACCCGTTAAATTCTGTAAGCTGTTCGGCAGCCTCAATCAGTGTGGTTATTGGTTGCTGTTATACGGACCCCCGATCATTGTTAGGGTTTTGGCTTCCTAGTTATAAGTTGTCTCCAGGCTGGGTAATTCACCGCACTAACAAAGTGATTGGCTTTTTTGGAGTCAATTAATGCTGCTTCTAGTTCGAGATCCTACAGTCGGTGTCTATCCGGGTCAATATCATCTTCAAATGCACTCTCAAACCCACCATTATTTTCGTCCTCCTTTTCATCTGCATTTGTTTGAGCTAGAGATTATGATTCAGTTTCCGCTTTTGCAGAAGCTTCAGCTTCTGCTTGGGCACGCTACCTAGCTCGTTTAATGTTGAGGAGGTTTATTTCTATTTGGGCCTCCAAATTATTCATTTTGTCCCACCGCGTTATGGTCTGTTTCACTGTGGAGATTGTGGTCAACCGATGAACTATTATCTGTTCTATAGGTCTCGCTATTTTGGTCAGAGGTCCAGGCTTCGTAGATGAGTTATCTGCAGCCTTTGTATGTGCTGCTCTAATCCTATCTCTAAGTTTACTTTTCCTTCTGTTTTCACCACCTTTGTAGATCACCTCACTGTGTTCATCCCAGACTAACAATTAAATTGTTATTTTTGTCCCAGCTCTCAGGCTCCAATCGGCAGATTGTTTCTTGCCTAGGACCCTAATGGCCCGTAGTGCGGAGTGGGAATCACTGCATTGGTTGGCATCCAACATGGCGCCACACTCCTGCCCTCATTGGCATGAGTATGGGTTATGATAAATGGTAATAGACCCAACACACTCTCATTTGAATTTGTGCATCATCCCGGTACCGTGCGTACACGCTTTTCGGGAAACTTGATATTTAGATGATTGGGAATCGGTCCACATATTCGTGTCAGGTAGCCCGGGCATGGAAAGGTAAGAAAAACCTGGTAAGAAGCTACAAGAGCCTCCAAAGCACTTGTTGAAACACCTTAGTTGTACTAAAGACAAATTTAGTAATGTTATATTAATGGACAATTCATATTAGCAATAGTGTCTGAGCCACCCGTGCAATTAGCCCAATTCTGTAAAGTTATAAATTTACCCATTTCCCATCCATATAAAATTTTATGTAAAGATTGTACTTAAAGTCTTAAACATAAGACCAATCTAAAATGTGTTAGCGAGTCACTTTTTGTGTTGGCAATATTAGTTAATATTTTAATTTCGAACGGTGAATCAAAGGATCAAATTAGGTTAAAACTTAGTTTTATCGAATAGGGTATCCACCCCAAACTGGAAACCCTATTTTAATGAGGCATTTTTATTAGTAGCCCTAAAACGGACTTTTGAACTCAGCTGCCAATGCAGGAATGCCTTTAACCTTTGGAGTTCTATCACATGTAGTTGCTCACTGACCTCTACCAAACTGGACATAGGGTATTGTTCTGGAAAATACTGAAATAGGATGCCTATCCCAAATTTCTATTGCTGAGGTCTTGGTTTCCTTTTTCTTAGCGATATCCAGACTAAGTATTTGAAAGTACTGATGAAATAATTAGCTTTTTTGGAATCTTCCACCACTGACTTTAATCCCAGATCCAAGAGAAGTTGTCTATATGGGTCGCATTCCTCTTCTTCAACAGTTTATTTTCTCTCTTCCTCCTCTGTCTTTTCTTCTTCTACTTCTCCGTTTGCTGTACTTCAATGTTCAAAGTAGTTTGAGTGTAAGATTCAGCCTTGGTACTTAGTTCTAATAACTTCTTTTTTAATATAGAAGTATTAATATCCGTGTAAGTCTCTGGGTCTATTGTATTAACTTGCCGTTGTTTTACCTGGGTGTGGAGGAGGCTCTGATCAATTCATCGATTCGGCTGTCAAAATTCGGGTTGAAAAGACGGGCATAGAGTGGTCACTGATCCTAAAAAGTGTTTGCATCCTCTTCCGCTTCTTTCATTTCTTATTCTTCATCGTCTTGGTTGAATTTCATGACCCAGAATTTTTGTCAACACTTAATTCCTCACTCCTATCGTCCCACACTAATAATAGTGTAGTTCTACTTTTTCCAGTTCTCAGGCTCAGTACCCAGATAGATAAACGTTCCGATTCATATGCCTGAAGTATGGATGTGAAGGAAAACACCCTTCACAAAACTACAACACACATACACACACAAACACCTCTAACCATGAAAACATGTATTCGCAGACCTAAATAAACACTCTTTCCACTTTATACACAAATGCACAAAAGTAGAAGAAACACATACAATTATACACAAAACCTACCAAATACACTATCATACAAGCAATTGGTATGAATTCTTTACTAACACACATCTAAACCCTTACATGCAAACACACACACACACACACACACGCACACACAAGAGTGGGAAATTAGTTTTTGGTCATAGGATAGAGTCAAAGAAACATGCACATACAAACACCATCACACCAACGAATAAACAAAACATATATTTGGCAATTAATGAATCTTTTACCTAGAGATCTGGGTAGCCCTGAAAATGGTTGTTTTGTTTTGGTAATTCCTCCTGTTAACTTCTGGGAGGACGACCACGTGTCACTGCGGATTTTCCCACAGGATAAAGCCTGATTCTGCGTACAATCGGTTTTAAGAGGAGGGGGCACCGGACGAAACGTATATTTCAGTTTATCTCCTAAAACATGCGAGCGACTCCTCGGTACAGATGATATATAACGTACAAGTCGCTAACGAATCTATTCTCCAAATATAGTTTCACCGTGGATTTTCCTTTCGAGAATGGATTATTTTGCGTCAGATCTCTACTTATGGTTAGGCAGTAGTGAGGATAAATAAGTTCACGGTGAATAAGATACATGTTTCCACCTTCACCGTAAGCCTCTATGGATGGTATAATCCACTTTGAAAGAAATGACTTTCTGTAACAGTTCTCCCCACCATGTTATACTCCACTAGATCGGAAGAAACAAAAATTAATTCCTTCGTTAAGCTCCTTTCTCTAGGATTATCTTGGGAAAGACGGTTTTTCCTTGGGGATGGCAGCGGATACATAAGGATCCTTTTAAGAGGGAACATTTTATGGCACCTCTTCCAGGTTTTAAAATGTTTTGCTTTTGCTTTTTATATCGATTCTGGGATTTGCCCTTTGTGACAAGGCCAATTTGTGTTTGTCAAAAAGGTTTTGGTTTGATGAGGAATGTGAATGATGACTTAAAGTATCTCACGCGCTGTCATCGTAAGACACCTATGGGACTGGCTTTTAACACACGAGTACAAACTTGTTAATTTTTTCACCACTGATACCTTACAAGACACGAGTCAACTTCGCTGAAATATGAGACTTAAAGAAAGTCATGGTGACGATTGTGATGCAGAAAATAAGTGACGGATGTTTTTTTTTATAGTTTTTGTATATCATTGAGACGATGGAAATGACCCGACATCAATCGTAAAACAGATGGGTACGAAATCGCAAAAAATCGGATGTGTAGTTGGTTTAAATCTACAAGTCATACGCACAAGCCAGCCAAGGAGTTCCAGACTGTCTAACACTTGCACTTGAAATTTATCTCTATGACTTCTAAACAAAACCGCGTAATGGGCATTGAGATTAATGGTATGATGGGCTTTACCGTGTTGAAATAAATTTTTCGTAATGTAAATAATACTGGCGATGCCCTTTGTGTGCCAACTTAAGTTTAATTTCTTCTTTGTCTTCTCCTAACATTTGGTTGAAGATGACCAGATGTGTCAGACACGACCCTATCGTCTTCGCGAGGAATGCCTTCCACAAAGGCGATATATTTTGTTTTACTTTGTTGAAGCAGGCTGTACGCCGATTGTCATACGATGAGTTAGAGTGTACTATCGATTAAATGAATTGTGTGCTCCTTCAGACGTTTGGCAAATTTGGTTTTGCCCGACCCACTCGATCCAGCTATCATCATGTTAAAGGGATTGGAAGATAAGTGCCTCCTAACTTGAGCAAGCTAACTTTTCGTCAATGATTTTAAGAGCAAAGGCAGAGGTAGAGGAGGAAGATGTAGAACTTTCAGATGACAGACAAATTAAGGGATTTTATATTTTTCATACACTTTTATTTATTGTTCAAACTTGACATGAAATACAAAAAAAAACATAAAAGCCAAACGGTTTAGTACATAGCCAAAATGCAAAGCAAAAATATCAAAGTGCAATACATACAAGTCACTGTGCAACATTGAATCTGTGATGTTTCAGAATTTCTAGGGACAAGTTGTAATGTTCTTTCAGTCTCTTCACACATTTGGCAGTCTCTAATTATATCTCCGAGCATGGATTTTCATTCATGTCAATGTCTACAACGGTACTGCCGTCCTGAATTGGTTTTCCTCTGCTGTGTCGGATTTTTCTGTCTCTGCGGTTAACACAGACTTAAATGTCAACTTGTTCACTTTGGGTTTTAAGTCTATTTTTTTCTTGGATCAGTTACAAGTGTCTTTGGCAATGTCAGCCACTTCTGTTGTCCAAGCATCGATGTTAAAACGTTTAAAGTCCAATACATCTTTCCAGCGGAGGTGTTGGTCGCAATCTACTAACATCACCATTTTAAGCATCCAAAGACTATAATGCGTCACGAAACTCATCTTCCCGCAGCGGCTGAGAAGTATCGATATGAAAGCGCAACGTTTTTAAAAGAATGAGTGTCTCTTGAACATCTTAAGGTGTGGTGGTAATGATGCTTTTTTGCAGGAACTCTTCGTAAATAGTCCAGGAGGAATCTGCTGGCAAACAATATCTCAAAAAGAAAGTCACTAACAAGTACACCATATGGTGTCCAAAATTCAAAGAAAACAGTTCTTGTAAAAGCGAGCGTGGGCTGTGACGTAGGCAACGATATGACATTTCCAAATTCGTCACCCAGTACAAACTCTGGTTCCTCTTCGTAATTCTTCAGGATCCGACCTTGGTGAACGACGGCCACGTGATTCATATAGTTTTTTGTCATAAATCATGTCATAGTAGCTGGAGGTCTCTGCCAAATAATCCGTCTTGGGAAAACACGGTCTTTGTGCCATTTTACCAGACAAACAGTTCAACATGACTTTGACAATTGAACGTCTTCCTTCGTTTGTTCGATGTGGTCTAAAGTGATTCGTTCATTTGAACTGTACTCCTCTTTGAATTTGTTTTAGTCTTCACAAGTCTGACACCAGGAAGGATAGACACTGGCTACTTGTTTAGGTTTCAAAAAGGAATCGACATAATCCAAAAAAAATGCCTTTCTGGTCTTGTCATCATTTTGGAGCAAAAACAATTCCACGCTGACCCATTCCTGTCAAAGTGCGTTCTTCCTGGGTGTGGTGACAAAGTTGTTCAGAATTGGTTACTGGTCTCAGCACAGGTACGACACATAGGAAATATCAGTTTTCATTGGTAATAGTGGAGTAATGCCGGATGGTACAAGTGAGTGGGAGGCAAGATTTGCCTTTGATTCAGCCTTCGAATTGACTAATGTTTTTCATGTCGAGGTGTTCGGTTAATAATTGTAGGTGCCCTGGTCGAAAGTGACATTTTTTGAACACTCTATGATACAGCAAACGCACTTCCAGGTATTTGAATTCTTCTTCTGTCTCCTCGTCTGCGTTTTACAGCAAGGATGTGGCATTCGTATGTCCTCCGTATAAACTGTCGCGTGTGTCAAGAGGGTCCACCCGCTTGTAACATTCCACAATGCGCTTAAGCTCGGGATTGGTTTTCAAACGTCGATCGTACACGTGCTACCACCTTTCAAACACTTGGTATCCTTCTTGCTCTAACTTTGGGCGACTTTGGTAAGTGTTCTCGTACAATTCTTCAATGGTGCGCTGAACAAATTTGCTTTTCATGTCACGTTGAGTGTACCAATTAGGAAATGCGAGAAGAAAGCATCAATTAAATTACTAGACGATCTTAGAGCCTTCTAAGTTCCAGCCATCCACCAAATATTTTCCAATGGTCTTTTTCTCCCCTCCGTTCCGGGCATATTGGATCCTCTTGTCTTTCTTTTTGTACTAGTAATGTAACCAACACACATCTTTGGTCGAATATCGACGTCTGATGAACCACATAGTTTGTGTGAGTATGAATAGGTTGCGGTACATTAAGGAACATGCTTTGGCAGTGGTACAGTATTCCTTCAAAAGATCTTTCCCCTCCGTTCTCCATGAACAGTTCTCAAAATTTTACACAACAACGCCGTAAAATATATACGTTTGAGCCACAATACTTTAACATTTCTTACTGAAAGTCGAAGAGTTCGTAAGCGTGACACAGCTACCAAATATAAAAAGCTTTTCATTGCTCGGTTAGCATATTGTAGGAGTCGTAATAGTTGGTGTCAGGTAAATGTGGTAGGACGTCGTGTTAATTAGTTTTGGTATTGAAAAAGTCCGGAAAATATCGATTGGCCATTTCAGTCATTTCTAATGTTTTAGGCATTAGAATCAAAGGCATGGCCAAATAACACATCGAATCTTTAAACTGTACTCGCATTACTTCTATGCAGACGAGTTTGGCTTTGTTAGTTGTTACTTTAGAACATTCTGTATAGAACTTCAGAAGAAATTATGCATCGTATCTCGAAAAATTACGGGTCTAAGCCGTGGTAAAAGGTTACAGTCTCCGTAACGTTCAATGTCCTATTGGCTTCCAGTGTCATCGATAGTTTCTAAGGTCCATCGGACGCAGTCGAGAGGTGTGTTAGCTCCTCGAAAGATTTTTTCGCTTTCTTCTCCAATCTTGCTACAGTGTGGACAATGAATGCCGATCTCTTTCGTGCAATCGAAGTATAAAAAAAACCATGAAATTTCCTTTCTTTTATTCATCTTACTCCTGTTTGGATTTTTTTTAAATTTAGCATTAATGTTCCATGTCAACAAATCGGTGATATACATATGACATCGTTTCTTTCCTGGAAAATTGTGAACTCTGGGGTTAATTGTGTGTATGACATCTCACAATCTCAAGAGTTTGCATAAACTTTTCTAACGTGAACCATGTGTTATGAGATGTTTGTGGTAACACGTAAGTCTGAAAAAAAGGTCGCTGACAAGCCGAGAGCAATGGACTCGTTCTACTACATAGTGAAGACAGGATTTAGAGGCTCAACAACCCCGGCATTTATGTCCACAATGAATATGTTACTCGCGATGGGCATAACTATAGTCGCATTTTTCACAATAATAATTATTTCCCAGCATTCTAATGAAATTAGGAATTTAATCGAAATGTACTTCCTAATTATAACGTGAATGTATTTATCGCCTGTGAATTCGAACCTTTGAAACATCCAAGGCTCACTCACCACTTGAGCGTGGACCTTCAGCGTGTATCGTGGAGCTAAGACATCTTGCAGGTTTTGCATTCCAAGAATGCAGCAGGCTGTGTCTTGAATAGACCTACCTGCTATAAGAGGAGTTCCCTTTCTCTTTGTTGTTTGGTTCAATCCAACTTTTGAATTCACTCCAAGGATCTTTTCAATACTGCCGTACCGTTGTTTCCGGCATAAGTCCGTGCCACGACTTTGGCTCGACTAAACACATCTGGTCTTGGTCATTGTTAATTTGGACGATGCAGTGTTTGGTCCATCAATAACACTTTTCTGCGTCTCCTCTCTTTCGGAGGGAAAATGTGGTTCATGTAAAGTGTTGCATTTGCGTCGGTGATATGAAACTTGTTGAATTGATGAATTTTTTTATCCTTATCGATGACTTTGCAATTTGTAAATTCTTATGGTCAGCTAAACTCCATCCAGACGGGTGACTTCAAACTGTCTGGATAAATTTAGGATCTCAATAGATCGTCTGCTTTGGTTTGTCATTTCTGTGCCGTTAACAAAGAATCCGATAAATTGGTGATGGTACATTTCTCCAGAGGTACTTCGGACTTGAAGTCTTTAAACTTTTCGTGTTAGTGTAAGCCTTGGTTCTAAATTTTCTGGAGGATCGTTTTATCGTGTCTCGAATGTGTCAATGTATTACCGGTCGTCTTTCGTTGGAAGTCGACTCTCATGGCCTGAACGTTGTCGAGGAAGGTGTTGATTCAGGCTCACTCATTGCGTCTTCAAAATCATTGAAATGGACTTCAGCTCGTGTGCGAAGCGATATGTCACGTCGTGGCCTCTTTGTTCTCATTTCTCATTTCTTGTCTAAATCGGGAGATCGTTTCATCTTGATTGCAAAATTTCATTTGACTAAATTTTATTCGCAGTCTTCGCTATTGATAGGGCTAGTGTATTAGAGTTAGAATAATCATTCAGTTCACAAACAGTAAAGAAGATAGAAGAGCAAACACAGAAAAAGCTTCTAGTCAAAGGTATGAGAGGCGTGATACGAAATTTACGTCAGAAAGGACAACATACTACTTCAAGTCCTTTCGAGATAAAAGTCAAGATATTTGCTATATATGTCAGAAGGAAGGACACTGGGCTACAGAATGTACATAACGTGAAAGCAAGACAGCAGTAAAAGCACGAAAAGGTAGAGATATATGTTATCATTGTCAGGAGAAAATACATTGGTCGTCGGAGTACATAAAAAAAGAAAAACAACCAAATAAAAAAGAGGAGCAAGAGGAAGAGGCTTCCGAAGAATAACATCCCATGCCCATCCACAAAGGCAATAAAAGAAGACCAGAACAAAGTAAAGAAGAGGAAGAACCCCTGCCAGTGAAGAAATTCAAATAGAAAAGAGAGAGTGAAAGAAGAAAATTGACCTTTGGTGATGCGTGTGAACTTCCATAGTGATTGTAAAGTAGAGAGAATACACCTGAATGAAAATTTTAGTTTTTGATTAACAATGACATACACGCACGCACGCACACCCGTACATCTTTCAATAAAGGGGCAAAAGGATTGTCGTTTTAC
Source organism: Venustaconcha ellipsiformis (assembly GCA_003401595.1). NCBI lineage: Eukaryota > Metazoa > Mollusca > Bivalvia > Unionida > Unionidae > Venustaconcha > Venustaconcha ellipsiformis. The sequence goes on along the minus strand of QKMX01234730.1, from coordinate 2,162 downwards.
CTGATTTTGCAATCTTTGAGTAGTCTCTCTTTTATAGAGAGGTGAATGGGCCAGAAAAGGATCGTTGGCTATTTTGTTTTTTTTTAACAAACTCATCAAGTAGACGCAATGAACTCCAGCTGCCTTATACCCTTGATGTGCCCAAGTCCTACCTCTTCACCTGCTAATGTGGATGACTTGGTAGCGATTGTTACTGCCATTAGCCTCTTGGGGGTAGTCAACATACAGGTAGCGACGTCAATGTACTGGACACTGGAAACAATGCTGCAAGTGGCTGACCTCACTTGCAGAACAGTGAATACGCGTTATTCTGGGAACAAAAGAAACATGTATAGAGACATAGTCATAGACAAACAAACAAATACACAATTATGGCAAGAGAGAACCGATATATATTCGAGAAAATGGAGTGGCCCTGAAAATGACCATGTTTTTTGTGTTAAAACCATTCAGTTAACATATAGGGCATCGCACTGATCTTCTTCTCTTCCTCAAACTTAGTTTGATCTCTGGACCTTAGATTAAGACTCTCTTCAGACAGCCTATCCTCTCCACATAGATTCTTCGTTTCCAAAGGATTGTCTCTGTGATCTTGGTAATTGACCATGATGACTTGACATACATGGGATTGTCTGAGCTAAACAGCATCGATGATAGGACATTGGTCATTTATAAAGAAAAACTCTGGTATTACATTGATATATAGTGAGCCATGACGTTTAAAATGTAGTCATTTGACTTTTTGCACAGATGATGAAACGATCGCACCATTTCGTGGAGAAAAGAGAAGAAAGTAAAAGGCAAAAAGGTGACCTGTCGCCTTCCACAGTAGCTGAAGTCTTGGCTCAAATTCATGCCAGCTATTTCAAAGATGACATGAGCGAACAAAATCAAGACCCAGAAAATCTTCATCAAGCCAAAGTCCAATACCAGTAACCCCTGAAAATTACTACCACATTCGAGACACGGTGAAGTTTAAAGATTTCAAATACCGTTGAAGAAAGCAGAAGAGTTTATCGCCGATGTGTGGCATTCTTTGTTAGCCACATTTAAAGGGAAGTGTCACGCCAAAGAAGACGATCGCTTGGCACTTTCCGTTTATCACGAGAGTGTGAAGTCCCCTGGTTGGATCGAATTTAGCAGACAATCAGAATTGACACCTTCTGAAGTCATCGATAAAATTTACAATTGCAGCGGCCAAAGGACATTCTCATTACCGATGGTAAAGCAAAACAGTACATGGTCCAAGGTTTTCTTCCCAAAAAGACCAGACAACGCAAAGAGATGTTTTTAGTGGATGAACTTCGCTGCATCAAGCGCAGCATTGTCCAAGTTAACAACACTCAAGATCAGATATGTTTAGCTCGAGCCATCATGGTGGGACGAACATATGCAAACAAGAACATCACGGTAGAATGGAAAAGAGCCTGGAAAACAATTTGACAATCGGACCAAGCCAAAGAACGATGAAAAGCAGCACTCTTGTGTCAGCATGCTGACCCATCTAAAGACACACTCTGCGACATGCCTGAAATGCAAACATTGCAAGACGTCTAGGCTGTACACTACACCTTGAAAGTACACCCTCAAGATGTAACTGGCAGATCCCCGTATCAACACTCAAACCAAAAAGCAAGTCATTTTGAAACATGCATGTAGCGGTTTTCTAGGAGGTGTCCCTCTTAAAATGGGATGAAAATCCCCCCAAAGTCATCTCCAAGAAACAAGCCACTCTCTGACCCAAACGTACACACCGATCCAAACGTACACAAAAGAAAAAGAGCAGTGGTGTCAAGACCAGGTCACAACCTCTGAAAAAGTGCCTAGAAAAAGAAAAAGAAAATCACCCAGAAAAGACCCCAGAAAACAGCTCCTACCCGCAAGAGAGGCACTTCGGCCAGTACGCAACCTTACATCCCCAAACCACAATCTTCAGCGATGGTTAACTCGTCTCCAGTAACCTAAGATTCTTACACTTCTCCGTTGCTGGTGATGCCAGCCAAACACAATTTGACGAGCGTTTTTCTTAATTTGATGAAGCAAAATGGAAACCCGTGTCTCCAGGAACTTCTCCTTCAGCGGTGATACCATCCAACGATTTAGCTCCTGAGGAGACAGCTACTTACAAAGTACCTCTTTCCCCCCCCCCCCCCGAAAAAAAA
>QKMX01234700.1:594-13356 GCA_003401595.1 Venustaconcha ellipsiformis | reverse complement strand
AACAAAACAAGTTGAGGCTACGACATCGTAGCTAGTGCTCTCGATTCTTAAAGCCAGACGAACAATGCTTTATGTGAGATACCCCAGACGGGGCACGCTACACGTGGAATACATGTCACAACCCTGCACATCAGAAGATCATGACGGAGGCTTTTTCCAAAGAGACGGAAAATTGTATATATCTTGGAATGAAAAACTTCTAATGACTAAAGGTTTTAGACGACACAATAGCTGCAAAGAGGACGGCTAAAGATAACAACGATAAATAGTAGTTTTATAAAAGGGGTTTTCTGGACCAGAACCCTGTTTTGAACTTTAAAACAACATAATTCTCCCCCTCCCCACATCAACCTCAAGTTAGTCTAACCAACTACAAAAACAACGTTGTTGAGGCAACAGTGTGTATTTCACAATCGTTTAGTCGTCGAGGACATGTTGCCATCTTCAAACAAAATAGCTTTTGATCCCGAAATATCCCTTTTATAAGACTACTCATATATTTCACACAAAATTTTAGAGATTGATAACAATTTTTACATCTGATATTTCACACAAAATTGCTGGAGATTTCTCGATATTTTTAGCGTCTCGGCTTTTGCAATAATATAACTCTCATCATTACGACAGAACAAGTACATATTGATTTTACCGCTGATAAGAGAATCCGGTTCTAATATATTGATAAAGTTTAAACGAGTAATGATTGTCTTATCAACGTAATTTTTTAGCTCATCATCTACTGTAGTTTTGTGTATTTTTTAGCGATATTGGATGATAAAGAATGTCATTAGATTTTAACAAGATCTTTTGTGATCAAAGCAAGTTTATCAAAATATTCCGAATAATCATTACAGACCAGAGACAACTTTATATTGTTTCGATTTTTTAAGTACGTGCTATACTTCTCGTTAAGCAAAATTGTCATATGCTTACCCTGGAAGATCATTCTTTTCATCTTTAACGTGGTGTTTTCCACCGTAATATCTTCCCTTATATTTCATGTTTCACACAAAATTTTTACTATCCTTATTTTGAAATGAAATCGCTGGAGATTTACTGTAATAACCAGTATAGATAATCCACCTTGCTAAAATCAACACTATCAGACATTTTATATCTCAACGCAAATTTATGAATTACATCAGAACAGTACCTCTTATCATCGAAATTGCAAGTACCAGATTGTATTATGTTATCAGTCTCCATTATGTGTGAGTTTGATTTTATTATCATCATTTCGACATGACCACTAACACGGTCTAACACCGACTTATAATTATCAAATTCTAATACCTTACCGACCACATTTATTTTATTCCCTTAGCTTGTTTATTGACCTTATTATCAGATAATTTTAAGCAATACATTTTACTACGTAATCCAATAAATTCCGTTATAATTTTCATAGAATCTTGATCTTTCCTGTTACTTTTTTTTATTGCAATTGCAGTGATATCCGATGTTCTAGGATAATTATAAAGATCAAACAGATTCCGGTGTTCATAAAATTCTTTGTAAATATCAGCAGATTCTATCTTGTACATCAACGAGTCAGTATCTGTAAATAGCATCTGGCCACTTAATATTAGCAAAATTGTAATGAAAGTCGTACATTAACGTCTTTGATATTTTTAAGTACTGCCATACCGACATAAATTGTTTTTTTTTTTCAACTTCAAGCTTTTTTTTCTTATGTATCGCGACAAAAATTTCATTAAAATTTACATATTAACAAAATTATCTGATGCTACAAGTTTATTACGACGTTCAGCGTTATTGACGATCTCAATATTGTCTCATTTCCTAATGTTTACCATGTTCTTTCCGAAGACGTTATTGTCCATGAGCTTGAAGGGTATTTTCCAAATTCTGTTGTTTCAGCTGCTCTTCGTCTGGTATGATTAAACTTGAACACACTATGAACTGTTCTTAGTACCAGACCATGATTAAGTGCCTGTTTCAGATTTTTATAATGCAAAATATATCTCCATTTGTCAAGAAGATATTGTACTAGTTTTAGAATAACTGATTTACCATTAGTGCTAGAACTAGATGAGTAATTACGTTGTTGCTCTGATAACAAAATACTCAATCAGCATTGTCTCGGGACAAAACGGATAATCGCTATGTGCGACTTGAAGATCAACGGGATAGTAAAGATCAAACTCAATAAAATAACCAATTTAATCAAGTATAGTTTTATCCGTTTCTTTGAAAATACTGCTCTGAACTTATCCAATAAAATACGCCATATGGCATCGGCTCAGATATTGCTTAGTTGTAGAGGTTATTTGGATAAAAAAAAAACTATAAAAAAACGACGGCAATGTCTTATCATATTTGCTCATGTACTTCTTGTTGGCGCTCGCACATTTTGTTTGTTATACGCTTATTCCTCATCTGATTCCACGTTCTATGAAACAAAATATATCAGTGTCTTTTACAACTCTAATTTTTTTTTTTGCTGTGCTTGAGTAATGTGTCCCAATTTAATCCTTGTGCTGAGTAATAATACCATGCTGGTTCGAGTCAGCAGTTATCTGCACTGATATCTCTGAAATTTTCAGATATATCCGCGACCCAACAACAGATCTGTGATCAAATACAGGTCATGATAATCTCCAAATGTTTTACAGTCGAAATCACTCCAAATTTGCTGAGCGTAAGCATAGTCGTCACCTCTGACACTTTCAAGATTTAACCGAGAATAAAAATTTTCCCAGTGAGGTAAACTTGTTTGATTAAATCTGCTCCTATCGTCAAGATACTCGTTTGGAAAGATACATTTTTTTTTGTAAGTAAATTTGCTTTGTCACCGAAATGATCAGTCAAATTATCAACCTTTCCTCATCCTTTCTCGAGTTCGTCTAACGATGCCGTCTTAAACTGGGGACTATCAATAAATCTCAACTTACCGAGTGTCACGGACATATACTTTTCCGTATTGTTTGGAATACATTTTATTTTATCGTTGTTATTGATTTTTAGGCAGTTTATTATATCTTTGTCGCCGAGCGCTTCTACGATAATATGAGAATCGTATCCACAAAAATTATATGCGACAACATGAACGAAATCTGATGCGGTATATTTAAGATTGTATTTGTCATGAGCTGGACCGTGATACTTACCTGTAATATGACAATGATCTTTTAATGGATCAGATAGAAGTTCGGGCGTAAACGCCTGCTCGCAAATATGACATACTTTTGCCGAAGCAAATTCTGTTTCTTGTTTTATTGTCAGCGGTTTCATTTTCGTTATCATGCCGTGCAACATCATGATGGCATCAACCTCGTTTATAAGCTTTTTCAGCAACCACAGAGCAGGATTGACACCAGGATAAAGTTTAACCGGTTTTGATAAACTTTTATTAACAGCACAAACAACTTTATTCGACCCCACATGGAACATGTTCTTATATTTTTCTTGAAGATTTATTAGGGTTAATTTTTTCTCCTTGAACAGGAAATAGAATCGACTCGAAATCGTATTATATTATAAACGGAACTTTCATCTTGTGCCTGTAGTTCTTGAACTGTGGTATATTTTCATCTTTATCTGGCATAGATATTCGTTGTATGCTAGAAAGATATTCTAGGTGACGATCTAATACCAGCTGAGAATTACATATGTGAAGACACTTGAAACAGAAATGTTTCTTTTCATTGTACTTGATATACTGCCCACCATCGAACCTGTTAATGTTTTTGACCCACACATAATGTTTTTATAGAACAGCATATTTATTGTTGCTTATTTTGGATTTCGCAAGATCTAATGTGGCTCTATTGCTGATATATCTTGGATAACTATTTTGTGTATCATCATCTACTCCAAACACATTAATACCACCATGGTAAAAAAAATGTTTTCTTTATCAAATTTTGGAATTTGATACTCCAAAACGGGAAATACATTTTCAGAAACGTTTTGACGGTTGGAACGACAAATGTAATTTGAGACTGTCGGTGTGCTTATCTGCTGGGAACAACGCTGCTAATAACGCCCATTGAAAACATTTGTTATCGCTATTCTTGACATTGATGCAACATTTTTGTGTTTTTAATTTTAGCTGGCAGATCGACCTATAATCTAACTTCTAATGAATTATAATTCATAATATGAAACAAAATTTCTGTTATTTTATCCGATCTAGATGTTGTATATTCATCAGTCTTTTTCTTTATCTCATGAAATATTTCAGCTGACAATGACAACAAATTTGTTCCAATCAAAACTCGGCGGTTTAGCGATGTAATGTAAGGATCAGCAAGTTCTTCAAATTGCTGTTGAGATGATTTATTCTCATCGGCTAGATGATCAGATAATATACTGATGTTTGAAAAGAAATATGAAATTGCACAATGATTTTTAAATCCTTATGCTTTGCAAGCTCAGATTTTACAGTTGTTTGAAGTAGACGAAACAGATTTGTAGATGAGAAATGTGTTAGGAATATTTGATCATCAAATCTCCTGATATTTTCAAATGCAACAAATGCTGTTAAAATTTTTGGGGATGATATTTTGTCACCAAGAAACTTTGTTTCGTGATATCTGCAAGTTCCAACATCATATGTGTTTTATATTTGTCTAATAGTACGATACGAAATTCTTAATTAGAGATTTGAAAAATGTGTAGTAGATGGCATCAAATTTATACAAACGACCTATCATAGTTAATAGTATTGCAAGGTGCCAGGAAATATTTTGGTGTCATCCAAAATATAACTTGTTCGCCGGCAATGAGTTTTAGTGTCGTTATAAATCTCAAGACGAAAAACGCTATCGGAGTATTAGCATCAGAAGGTTACACGATAACGATAAAAGCAGAGATGATACTGAATAAATAAAAATATTTTTACATGATATTGTTTATACATTGTTCAGTGATGATATTCCAGCTGGAATGCAAGAGTATCGTGTCAATGATCAGGTCACCGACAATAACATCGAAAATTTGTCTTTTGTGAGAGTAGTTTAAACCACATCCGATTTATAATCTTTGCGAGGCTAGTAGAGGAAGTATTATCTGAAACAAAAAGAAGAAAATATATTGGTCGTGTTGTTGTTGCGGGATATTTGATTGCTATGATCAGAGAAAAAATACTAATTTTGTTAACTATTACTCGCATCGTTTTGTTTATGAGGTATTTAATGGACCTATCCCCGAAGGTATTATCATTGATCAAATTAACGGAATAAAGACAACCAAAAATCTTGACATTGTCACACCAGAGGAAAACACGAGACGTGGCTAAGGAGGTGTTATTACTTTCAATAGTCCTAAAAAGCTTGTATAGCAACAAACTCTGTTACAGGAGAAGAAGTACCATTTTCATCAATATATGCAGCTTTAAAGTATTTTAATATTCATCCACAATCAATAAAATATTCTGCAGATGGTACCAGAAAATCAGCTTTTTCAACAACTTTTGATAAAATCTTCTATCGATACTCACTCACCGTTTACTATAGCGGCAACATCATTGTCAAGCAGCAATTTACATATTTGTTTAGCACTTCTCTATCGCACTCTATCCAAACGGTATGTATTTCAACATGCGATCTTGTTCAGTATTGCTGAGGAAAATAAGATTTTTTTTCTCGTTCTAATTCGAAGGAGAACATCGCATTAACATCGACACGAAACATATTTCTTATAGCCTCTTTAAGTTGATAAGTGTTCACAACATTAGCTCAAGTAAAAACCGTTCCATACTCTTCAAAAAAAAATTGAACTGCTTTGCAGTTTCACACTCCACTCACAGATCGATCTTTTAAATATCTCTAAAATTGTCTCTGGTCATGCAACAGTGGGCAAATTTCATGACAGGTTCCTTGTCATACCTAACAATTTTGTTTCAAAAGTCTTTCTCAAGTTCCAATACCTCAGAAACTGTTAAAAGTACCTCAAACGTTAAGTATGGATCATAGCTAACGATAATATTAACATTCAATAATTTAGCTCTAAGAGTACTCCTTATTTATCCTGGCATTTTGAATTACTCTTTAAAAGACAACAGTTTTATATCATGTCGCTTATAAAATATGATATGTTTCAACGATTGTCTGATCTTCAATCTGATCTAGATAAAATTGAAGAGTGTAATCGGCAGATAATAAGACACCGGATTGCAGAGGATCATAAAACTAAGTTTGATCTATAAACATATTTGTTTCTGTACCTGATGATCAACTTGCCGATGAACAAGGTATTATACCTCAACATGAACAAGTTTATGTCACAGCGTAATCACGATATAATGTCAAATATCATATTACCAAAAAAGGAAAAATATTTGATTTTACTGTCACAGAGCATCAGATATTTTTGGGAGATGCTCAAGCCGTTTATGCGTATTGGACAACTTGAAGTTTATGGCCGTCAAAAATATAAAATTTGATTTTAATGTTGTAAAGATTTTAAACTTGTTAGATTTAATAGACGATCGAAGACAGTATTTGATATGGTTGTGCAAACCCATTAAATGCAAGTCTGCTACGGGGATCAAATCGGATCACTAGCGATCTAGTCAAAGATCTTTGATTTCACTGGTTGGTATCCAGCTGTTATCGCCGTAACCGCGCGATTGGACCAAACTTCGTTTACCACGTTTCGTTCGATAACAAATATATACTGTGTTGTTATTTAAAAAGTTTTTGCTCATTAAAACCTCCTATGACATCTTCGTTTGCAAGATCTTTTCGCTAACATCTTACCGGTATTGTTGTTAAAATCATGTCGATGACAAACACTTTTTCAGACCAGTTCGGGGTAAAACCTTTTTCAAACGTCTTTTTCGTTAATAAAATTCTGACACGATCACCAACGTGAAATTTATACCTGCGATATATGTTCTCCTTTTTGCAAAAACCTGATTTTTTAAATATCTGTTGGTGTTTTTTTGCTGTAAGATATTTAAAAATCTTGTAATTTATCGTTTGATTAACTCGTTCGACAACAACACACCTTCATGTGTTACCGGTAACATATTTTTATATATTTTTGTTTCAGAAACTGCTCTAACTTTTTGTTAAAAAACTCTGATCCATGGTAGGTACAAATCAAATTTTGGTTTCGCTCCGTCTTAACAATAATATCTCTCAATGCATATGTTATTGGCAACAAAACACTAAACGCGTATTTGCTAAATACATCAATAACGTTAAACAAGTATTTTGTCTTATCGTTGTACTGTGCAATGTTTTGCGTAACTGCGAGATCTATCGCTCAGATATCATCAACTGCGTTTGCGACGACCTTCCGTCGTAGAAACATTTTATTAGGTTTGTGTAGCTATGCGTAAGCGTCTCCATCTCAAGTTTACCAGGTGCATGAAAGCCAAGTTTATATTTTGCTCCAATGATACCCTGAATAAGCTTTCGATCAGCTCATTCTCGCATATTGTCCGGTTTCATCTCTCCTAGTTCGTCAAGCATAACCTAGTTTGTCGTCTACGTGATTGCCATAACAAATATGACACATCGCAATTGCATCAACTTGATTGTAAGGTTCTTATCTTGGTAACGGATCGTCATTTCATCGAGTTGCTGATCAAGTGGATTCCATGGACCGGTATATTTATGTCCTGGCAATGTCCAACCTTCCCTTGGTTTTGATAATTTGCCAATCCTGATCCTATGGCAGTTCTGCGACTGCAATGCTAGCAATAGGCAACTATTTTATTTTGTTCCAGGCACAGATCTTTATTCACATCTTGGTAATTACATTTCATTTATTTTTAGTCGCTGACAAAAAATAACTTTATCGTCAGACCTTATTGTCGGAGTGCTAGCACTCTGGGTTTGCATTGCAAAACCATCAGTGATTGTATCACCGGATTTATCTTGTTTAAAAAAACATATTCTTTCTCTTACCAGAGACATCATAAATACTTTCAACATTTTTCTGTTATTAGCGGTTGTTTCTGTTGTTTCAATGATGATGTTGGTTTTGGTTCTGCATTTGAGACAATAATGTTGTCATTTTATACTTGACGTTAGACAAAATTCTACAATCTGAGGTAATCAGGTATGGTGATGGCCTCAACAGCATGGAAAATTATATGACCAATTTCAGAGGTTAGCTCCATCTCCTAGAGAGCTATAATTTCTTACTCTGCAGCCTATCCAAGCTGGTTGATGACCTTACTGTACGGATATATCCTCGCAGGTTTCTGAGCATGCTCAAAAAGTATTGAATGCCTTTTGCAGCAAGAGGATGGGAGATGATCATAAGCTAGCCTTAAGTCTGATGTTCTACTTCTGACACATATTTTTGAAGCCTTTTAGGATCACCTCTTTGAAGAAGTATGGCATCGAGCATCCCACTACTTTAGCTCCCCTAGATGAGCTTTGACGCTCTACATAAAGCAACAAGTGTAGAGCTCGAACTAATGACAAACTTCGACGAGCATCGTTTCTTCATCTCCATGACTAGTAAGCTATAGGAAACGGTCAATTATCCCATGTGACCGGACTACGACCCCTCCAAACCTACCACTTGGATTATCAACTGTAACTTTTATCGTTAGGCTATAATGTACAGCCTATCCACGGTCGGCCACCGCTGTGCCGATCTCTTAAAAGATTGATTTAATCAGTTTGAAGAGTTTACAAACTCCTTATGCGAGATTAAGCAACTACGGATGATATAGCAGAACAAAGTATACAACAGAGACAAAATTGCAATGATCTGCTTGTTCCACCGGTACACTGAAGACATGTATAGATTTGAACCTTCTATTTGACTTAGCGAGATTTTGGCTGTGTGCAAACATCCTTGGTAGATGGATGGGTATCTTCAGATATCACCTGCAACTATTCAAGCACGAACCCACGACGCAGAGGCCGATCACTCATCCCATCGGAAGACTTATTGATGTGGTATAGGACAAGCTGTCCAGGGAAAATTTCCATCAATCGAGTAAAACGTACGTACCGAGCAAACCTTTTGGATCGATAATGCGGAAAATCCCACCCTCCAGCTTATCAAGCGCATACAGGTACTGTACTATGGACATCGCAGTGAGAGACTACTTGGGCGGTTTTTGCGCGTGGCACATGCTCAAAAGGGTGGTGTCAGATGACTTTTTGCCAGTAATCCTGTACGCCACTCCGATCAGGGTAGTCACAATAGTAGCAAGTCGCTCAGCATAATTCACGATCCACTTCGCCACCATATTGAAAATGTAACTGTAAATGGTCAACAATCACCTGTACTGGATGGACGCCAGCCATTTCACGCTAAACATAGACACCACACTCGCCTGGTCAGGAGTTACGATTGGGCACCCTTAATCCCGTGTCCAACATCGACCATCAGAAGCTTTGACCTCTTGAGTTGATCCAGCTTGTAGGTCCGAGTTATCGCGGCGGTAATCTCAGTACTTAACTTTTATGCAAAAGGATTTGCCTTTTTAACCGCTAGCAACGTCCACTACGATTAGCATTTAATTGCAGATACGCGATCAGAGAGTAGAAGAAGACGCTGTTCTGGTGCACCTTCTTTAGGGTAAAGACAAAATTTTGGACGAACAATTTAGCGCGGAGCATTCAGATAGATCTGTCCACGGCCTGTTTTTCTGCCACGACCTGATGATGTTTATCGTGATTCTGGCACCCACTGACCACGAGTTTTGCTCTATCGGGCTCGTAACGTGCATGAATCCAGGCCACCCGCCAATGGCCGTTCCCCATTGTCGATTACATTGTAAATAAGGCTCAGATCTACCTTGTGCTGGTCACAGTGTTCTTGATTAACGTATGCGACAGGTCGTTCTGGTATCATGCGGTGTCCACGCAATTGATGGGTATCCTCGATCGGATTGGAGTTGATGGCAGCATGTAACTGGGTCTAGGTTTGGTTTACCCAGGATAAGTGCTCCATTGTAACCCTGTTAGTGTTCCTTTACTTAGTGCTTTTACTACTTTGAGGGCCTGCATGAGACGCAAGCCTCCAAGAAAATAAGCGAGTTATTGACCAGAACCACCAAGTCGCCAAATATATGGATTACCGTATGCAAGCATTCTTGGTTATATGGCATGATAAGTCCTAGCATCCTCTTTAGTCGTGAGAGGCGCTTAAACACCTACGCACTGTACTTAGTCTATCGGTACACCAACATCCCGAAGGTGATTTTCGGCAACACCAAGATCTTCAATTTTTTTGCGGGATTGACACTCACGGTACATGCAACGTAGTGTGCCTATAATAAGGACTATAGCAAATTTCACCACTTTCTTATATTGACGTCTGCAGCTCCATACAGCTTTGCCATCATAGACCTGATTAGCGTTAACTTAACGAATCTTCGGGATGGCATGGAGAGCGCGTGCTTACGTGATTCGAACGAACCTGTATTGGACCATCTCCGGCCCAGTAATATGTCAACACTTATTAGATTTTGCATTATTTTCCACACAAAAATAACATTCACGAAGACGAACAGTGCTGATGACAAAATACGTTTTCCATATACATATCCGTCACCAGCACGTCGCTCGATTATCAGCTGGTCGACCCTTTTGCTTTGAATCCTGATCAACCCGAACGCGTTTGAAGAAACGAAGTAAGAAGCGTACAAAATATTTTAGTCCACGCTTTAGAGACTCAGGATTGTATATTACAAATTATGGAGAGCAAACACGACCCACGTGAGCGTAGCTAGGGACAATAAGTACAGAAGCATGCAATAAATGGCGGTGATTGCTTGCAGGAGTGCAGAGATAGACAAAATCCGGAAATAAAAGTGGACGAGGACCTGTATAAGGCGTGACATTTATCCTCGTGACGTGGAAGATACAGACAGTCGTATAGTGATGCTCTTTAAGCCATCTTTGCTGATAACACGTCATTCGAGTTAATCAACGAGGCCAGCACATGGCTGTCGTCATGGATAGTCTTACGTGCCGGTCTTTAGTTAGAGATAATTTTGTTTAGGATGTAAATGATTCGTACTATAGTGGCGACATGGAGGCTCAGCAGAGGTTATGCAGGAGCAGACGGCACCGCGCGCAAGACAGATGGTCTCTGAGAAATTGAAGCAGCTTACACTTGATGTAGTCTTTTCGACGCCTGCTTGAGACCCTGAATCTTCTTTAAACCTAAAGATTGTGCTGGTGTCGATGTGCATCAACTACGGATGACCCAATGTTCGTGCAAGGTCCTTTGAAGGCCCCTGGCACACAACAGCCTAATATTTTTTTCGACAGAGCTGTGACCTAGATGACCGTCTGGCGTCTACGAGATGGATACCATCAACAAGGAACTCCAGTGGCATATCACAGATTTGAAGGAGGTATCGAAACCAAGGTGTGTTTGTGCGTGATCGATTTCACTTTTTCTGATGATTCAGCGCCAGGCCTTGTGAATATCACGTCAAGCAATGCGGTGTACGTGAATTGTGACATCGGGTACGACTCCTAGGTTGACTGCAACACCTGCAATCTGGCCAGCCCAGACTATGTGCTATATAGCTTTATCCCGATCGCTAGCCCAGGAAAACACCTGAGCGCCATGTTGTTACTATATTACTGTCCGTATGCCTGCCCTGTATAAACCTCAGCATCAATAGCCTGTTTTTGCAATAGTTTATGTTAAAGGCCACTTGGAAGAAACATCACTAACTTTAATTTAGTCTTCGTGATACATAATGCAGCTGGACGAGTTCGGTAACTCTAATGGGTCATCCCTTCCGATTCACGTCGTTGGCTATAACTGGTATGTGCACATGGTTATTTTAGCGCCAAGCTATACGTTTCGCTGAACCGGAAAACACAGATGACTACGTAATATTCCGTACCACTGTAGTAGATGAATGCATGCTCACGCTCTCGAAGCTTGCCCAATGGATAACGACTGTGACGCTGCAGGTTGAAACAAGCATACTTAACATCAAGCAAGGAGTGCAGAGTGTGTGTCCTTCCAGTCCATGACAACGTCTACCCTAAACAGCGCTGTCTCCACCCAGTTCTCATAGCAGGTCTACGTCCATTAGTACATATACGCATCCAGGCAAACCTTAGTCCTCCAGCTGTCGGTGCGGCAGAACCAAGATCGCATCACGATAGTATTCGATAAAGTTGAAATTATGTAATTGAGCCCATGCCTCAACGACCAACAAAAACCGACAGAGGAAAATCCTTTTGACTACGGATCAACAAAGTGGTCCGCACCTACAGCCACATCTAGATCTTTAATAGTTGAGACCATAAAGTGGAGACGGGTCTTCAAATCAACCAGAAGGACTTCAACATACCCTACTCTATCAATTGATTCGACCTGGGGCACCTCGACCTGGTAAAACAGTCAACTCTTTGACAGATATCTTAATGCCTGCGTATAACCGGATAACGCTAGTGCCGTGTACCAAGACTTTACCGTTATCTTCTCAGAAAAAAAAAACAATGCTGCTCGAAGGTGCTGCAGAATAAATTCGGGTAGGCGAAGCTCTGTCCGATCATATAAATTAAATCACAAGGTGATGTACCCACATACAAATGAACAAACTACGTAGATGTTGTAGTCAACACCTTAGAAGAACTCGTAAGCGCCACTACAGTCTCCATGGCTTGCTACTTCACGACTGGTCGCTCGGATATGGATAAAATTAAAATTACATCGATAGCAGATCCTATAGCCCTTCAAGTATCAGCGACCACTTCGTACAATTTTTCAGTCATGTCGCTGCGACGTCTGCAGTGTGACAGTTTAAAAAGATGTCTAGCACTGGGTCATCATGCCGCAGACATGTAG
>QKMX01234426.1:508-21963 GCA_003401595.1 Venustaconcha ellipsiformis | reverse complement strand
TACCATTTTTGTAAGTATTTGGTATGACTCGACCGGGGAAAGAACCCACGAACTCCGAGGCTGACGCTCTAACCACTATGCAACCGGAGCGGTTAAAATTTTTGAGAAACCATTTAAAGGTTCTATTTTTAGCAACAATAGCCATATTTCATAGTGGAAAAGTAACATTGTCAAAATTGAACCCACCAGAACACACTGACTAAAGCAAATATGTCAGGTTGTTCAAATTTGTTATTTTTAATGATTTTTGGACTGCATGAATGTAATAAATAAATTCAACACAATCTTAAAATGAAAAAGTATATCTTTATTTTTCTTTTCCTTATTAAAGTTAAAATATATAAAGAAAATTAAAATGCAAAATTTATGTATATTCTGAAAAAGTGCACCATAGTAGAAAATGTAATATCTACAAACAACACATAAATATACACTTGACACTGTTGACCATAGCACAAAACAACCAGTGTTCGGGTTACATGATAAGAGACTCGCCTTGATCTCAACCAGTAGGTCAATCTCTTCTACCTGAACTCAAATTTGAAGTCGAAATTTTTTATTATCAAATATGATGTAGCCTGAAACATTTATCACATAATGTTCACATGTGGTCGTTTTATAACATCACCTCATAATGACATAACTAATAACAACTCACACAGTAACAGCTGGCTGTATGGTAGGTCATACATGTATTAGTGTTATAATACTACCTCATAAATTTGTCATATTGCTTGAAAAAATTAAGAACTCTGCAACATTTTACAGATGTTGGGCAATACATGTATTTGTATTAATACATTACCTTATAAATATGTTACTGTGTAACATATCAATTAATAACTCGTAGAGCAACAGTTTGCTGCATAGACAGTCATATATTAGTGTACTAGTGTTATAACATTACCTCATAAACATATCTTAATTTGACATAACAATTAACTCACAAATCACCATAACAATAACACTACGACATAACAATGAACTCAACAAATCAGCAGCTGTCTACTGGGTCTACATTAGTGTATAAAACATTACCTAAATTTATGGCACAATGTTAAATAAGTAATAATGATTCACAGAGCAATAGTTGGCTTCAATGTGGGTCACACATACACATGTTACAACATTACTTAATAAATAGAATGTCACAGTGTAAATAAGAAAGAACACCACACAGCAAAAGTTTGCTGCATAGTTGGTTATTATATCTTACTTGTGAGCTATGTGATGATAGATATGCAGTTGGCTGGGTTTACAAGTCTTGCCACTGCACATGTTTAAGAACCCATATATGAAGAAAGCAAACTGTTTGATGTAAAGACACACTTGGACATATTATCTGTACAGTTAACTTGATACAAACAGATGACTACTGGTTGAAATTCAAAGTTGCCTGAAGTTAGCCAAGTATATTCATAAGACCAGTGTGTCATGCAATATTCTGACCATTGATTATACTGTTTTAAAGTGCCGTTTGTTGGAAACATGTTTTGTATGCCATAGCACTGGGACTACTGATTTGTATCATGTTTCACAATGTTACTAATATGTGTCACTGTATTACCAGTATGTGGCAACAGCAGTATGCATCACAATACCACAATTATGTCACTGTGTCATCATTATGTGCTACTGTATCACCATTATGTGTCACTTTAGCACCATTATGGGTAAATGTATTACCAGCATGTGCCAATACCAGTATCATAATGATATAACCATTATGTATCACTGTATCATGATTGTGTTACTGTATCACCATTATGTGTCACCATATGACCAGTGTCAATACCTGTATGCAACATATCACCAATATCAGCACTTTATCACCAATGTGTCACAGTATACCAATCTGTCATTGTATTATCAGTGTGTACCAATACCTCTATGAAACATATCATCATGTATTGCTGTATTACCAGTCTGTGTCACTTTATTACCAGTAATGTACCAATACAAGTATGTATCACAATATCACCATTATGTGTAGCTGTATCACCATTATGTGTTACTTTATCACCATTATGTATCAAGGTATCAGCATTATATATTACTGTATCACCAATGTTTCACTGCCTCACCATGACGTGTCACTGTATTACCAATTTGTGTCACTGTATTATCATGATGTGTCACTGTATAAGCAATATGTGCCAATATCTGTATGCATCATGATATGTGTCACTGTTTTACTAATGTGTGTCACAGTTTTGTGACTATAGGGCCATGCACCATAGTCATGATGCTGTCTAAACAAATTTTTTTACATATGCTCAAATTTTTTAAAATTTTGTTCTTGGATCATGGGAGTTTAGAATCATGAAATGTCAATTTTCTAATTGTTTGTAACCCTATATACATGCCATATTTCAATGATACTGAGCAACTCCAAGTATATTTCTTCAGACATTTTGTCAGTTTTATGTTCTAGCAATTCTCCATTCATAAAATATACATTGCTCATTAATGCTGAGCAAATACTTTGCTTTTTTTAAGATGACAATTTTTGGGTGACATGACATAAAATGTGTAGGAAATTTTTTATTTATTGCTACTACCACCAACTTGTCGAAAAGGTTCCATCTGCAAAGAAAGTCAATTCACTGCCCTGATACAGTTGGTTCTGTAACCATATCATTGAAAAAAAAACTGCTATAAACAATGCAGAATACCATCATACTATTTGAACATAATTAATGATCTAAGGTCGCATGATCAAATAATTTTTCATTGCTTGAAATGATGACATTATTATACTAAAAACACTGTACACAACATTATCATATACTCAAACATTGTGCATTATATAATAATAATTGCCAGTTTATTCTGGTATTTTTCCTATGATATGATCTGGTGGCCATCCCAAAAACCTGTGTTGGAAACAAAACCTTATTATTTGACCCCTAGTAAAAATATTTCCCAAAACTGTCAAAAATGAGGGTGGTCTAATCATCAAACTTGGGCTCATCATTGGCCAAATTTGATTGAAAATATGCATAGGGCTCTGGTATGATTCAAAGACATTTATTAAATGGTATAAATATGGTATATTTCTTTCTGTGATGGATATAAACTGTTATATAATTCATAAAACATTAGTCCCAAGAAAATGAGGGCTTACAAGGGACTCATTCTCTACTGACTGAAAAGAACTTCCAGGATCCCAAGACCATTTCATTTTTTCAACTGCCAAGTGCTGAAATCATCTCTGATATTCAGCAATAAAATGATTTTCATGATCGCCACCATGGTGTCCATGTTAGATGCAACATTGGCACCATTTCTGATTTAGGAAGAACCAGACATCACAAGAAGTCTTCTGCTGGAAAACCCAATTTTGATGTAACCATTCATTCAGGAGGATTAAAATTAAACAAGATTTTAAAATGACCTCCAGAAGAAGCAGCTATATCAAGATTTTACAGGTGGCTGCTGTGGTGAGCATACTGGCTGTCTGAGTGGCACCATTTTCATTCTGGACTAACTAGATCTATCAAAAGAATTTTTGTCTAAAATTTCAAAGTAATCTTCCAAGTAGTTTATCATGACTAGTGATAACAAACTTGTGCTAATGGAGAACAGGCTATCCCATAAGCTCTTGTGCATGTATGACATATAATACTGGAAGGTTGCAGATGAAAATGGCAAACAGTAACAAAAGCGATCCATAGATTATCCCCACAAATTAAATTCAGACCACAAGATGAACAACAAGATGCCCTAATAGTTTTTAATATACAACAGTATCATCTGAAGTAATTTCTCCAGTGGACTTTTGAAACAGACTATAACTCCAAGTTAATAAATATAAATTTCATTCCTAGGTTTGCATATTGTCATTGTATTAGTTTCCAGGTCTGGTCTATTATTTTCTGGATCATTCTCATTATCAAAACAGTCTAGGGGAAGGTGTAGCCCAAAAACCAGTTCCATCTGATTGACAGAACATCTTTGGCTAGCCCATGACTCTGAGTCCAGGACTGGGAAGACAGTGAAAAGCAGTTTGTGGTTCTACACTGACATATAGAGATCACTGGATGCATCAAAGTGTGCAAATTCAGTGAAAAATCATTGGGTGAAGGAAACAATCAATGTGAACAGTCTGAACCATTCTTTAATACAAAAAAGTTCTAGACCAGAAACTGAGGTCAGTTGATTTTATCTCCCCCCCTCCCACCCCATTTGAGGAGGTTGAAAATCACCAGTTTTCGAACATTATAAGGAATACCCTTCCAGAAAGCTGATCTATTCAGGCATGAAAGGCATCGATTACTGTCTTCTTGCCAAAAGATTAATGCAAAAGGAACCTTGATTGATGCGAAAGGAACCTCTCCTCTGGTCCCCAGTTACCACTACCACTGGTGAAGTGGGGACAAGAAATATGTTCTCCAATAATATGAAATGGTGTGCATAATACCATTATCTCCAGCTGGGTTTTTTAGATGAACTTCTGTCAAAAGCCATTGTCTGTTTTGACACTCATGCAGGAACAGTTTGACCTCGCTGAGATTATAACTGAACTCAGCAACCATGACAACCTAAACAGGGAGACTAATTGGCCAACCCATCTGCTGTGGACACTTGAACGGGCAATTGCGGTGAAGCTGGTCTGTTACTATAATAACTATATCAAAGAGTTACAATAACTCCCCTGTGCACACTGACTCAATGCTGGACACTGAGAGCTCAATAATATCAATGTATATGGAAGGGATGTGAACAAATTTGAGATAATAAATCCAAACCAAAATGGAATAATTCCTAGAAGGGTGAGACATCTGATTTCTCCCTGTGCACAAGAAAATCCAGCTGAGAAAGAAGTAAAAGTCATTCATACCCCAACTAAAAGAACTGAAATAATTACATGGTTTTTAGGATATTCTCAGTGCACACCACCATTGCTGCTGATGAGGTCAACGCAAAGGGTTTGACAATGCAATTGATGGTCCCATATGTTGAGCTTTGGTCTAAATGGAAGTGCACAAAACTGGTACACTAACCCTTGGAATGCAAGATAATGGAACTTGTAAGAAGTCATTGGATAAGTTCACCACTGCAATATCTCATCCAAACTGAAACCTATGAATGGTAGTTGTTTCAGTGGGTACAGTATATGCACAAGGACAATGACAACTTGCTCTCACAGAAGACCTTGGAGTTCCTGGGGTTTTAAATCTTAATATCTGCAGACAGTAGAAGTAGACAGAATGGGTGCTGGTCCTCATTATAAACATCTACTAAAGCCTTGACCTTGCAAGCATAGCTTGTAGATGATACTCATCTGGTGACAGAAGCAAAATTTTTTCTCAGCTTTAAAACTGAAATTCATCCTTTCTAAAGTGAGATCACAGTGAACTAGCTGATAAGGTTTTCCTTGCGAACACTCAGTGGGGAGTGGGGTAGGAATGGTTTTATCCCTGTCTCCATGGTTACCATGTCCATATATACAAAATCTAATGGAATGGAAGAAGCAGCAACAAAACTGCATTTAATGCAGAAATAAACACTGAAATATACTGAAAAGTATTTTCTGCTATCATAAAAAATACTGCACAGAAGCAAAAACAAGTACTATTGTGCAAAGTAAAGTTTGGAATAACTGCAATGTCTAGTAAGACAATATCATAAAATAACAAAAATAAAATCGTTCTAAAAGCAGGAATTCAACCCATTTTTGGGAGAAGGACAACTTAACTTAAAAAAGGATAGAATTCATACAGTACCAGCAGCCTTTTTCAATACCAATAGTTATGATGGGTGAAATGTATAAAACCATAGCTGTCCAAGTGTGAAAACCCACAGCTGTCAGAGCAAATTAGCTGCTTAAACCCACAGCTGTACAAGTAGTTTAGACAGCATATGTGCAAAATGTGTAAACCCATAGCTACCAGAATGAATTAGCTGATATGTGAAATGTGTAAACCCATAGCTGTACAAGTATTTTGAACAGCTGATGAGTGAAATGTAAAAGCCAAGAGCTGTCAGAGTGGGTTAGACAGACAGCTGATGTGTGAAATTTGTAAACCTATACCTATTAGAGTCGTTTAAATGGATGATGTGTGAAATGTGTAAATACATAACTGCCATAGCGGTTTAGACAGCTAATGTGTAAATGTACAACTGTCAGAGTGGTTTAGGCAGCTAATGTGTGAAATGTGTAAACCCACAGCTGTTCAAGTGGTTTCGATGATTTACTCATGAAACCTCAGTCATGGAGTCGGATTCAATCTCAAGCTAAAAGTGTGCTTATATTTTTCCATACCTTAATAAACATTTGAGTTCTGAGACCACAACAACAGTAACAACAACAATCATGCACACAAGATTTCAAAGATTGCATGGCCACAGGTAAAACAAATTAAACAAAATTGTCAGTAAAAAAATGCCTCTTCAACTAAAGCGACCTAACAGTGGTGCCATGCAGGTCAAAATTCAAATACATATTTAAGGTTTGTCTGTTTTTTTATTAAATTAATTTCAAGAAGGACATACACTGAACATAATTTTGTGACTGTTTGCTGTGATCACATAGAAACCAAACTCCAAATTAGACACATAACATGATAACTTAATAATATTACTGTATATATATATATATATAAAGACATCTGACACAAGTCATGTAAAAAAAAAAGATTACCATGACAACATCACTTGAGTATAATTACTGCATGGCGTGGCATCAACCTAAAATCAACTTTGATGAAGAATTGCTGCCTGTTCATATATTAAATGGATTATGCTGTAATTACTCCAATGATATGACTAATACTTTTTGGTCCCGAATGAAAATGAATGGTCATTTTTCTCCTATTAAAAATTAAATTAAATGGCTAAATTAAATGGCTAAATATTTGTTTTGATCCTATAATGAGACAATCCAACTATCTAAATGGTATATATGAAAGATGTTATACAGCATCTGCAACTGAGAATAAAATAGAACAATATGTATTAAATAGTCTTATTTTTATCTGCAACAAACCTCTGACTTATAGCCAGACACAAGCATGGGTGCTGGCAATTATTCACATTTGGCAGTAAAGAGTTGAAAAAGTGATGGATACACTGTCTTATCATATAAAGTAAGTCAGATCAAAGGATAATACTTGCAATAAGAGAATAATCGCTATGTATACTATTGCAAATGGTATGAAAATAGTCTTTTTAAACTAGATCTCTTGTATGGCTGTGAGAGTTATGATCTGGTAAGTATGGATACTGTAAATGGCACACTAAACACCTGCCCCATATTCAAAAGCTTCTCTGAAGGCACTTAACATACTAACCTTAAATGTTCTTAACAAACTTCTAGGTGTCATTATTCCCTTTAAGTGAAAGCCATCCACAAAATTTGGTCAAGGAATTTATTACAGAACAGAAGTTATTCTCCAAAAACCATTTTTTTTAATGTCAAAAAACCAGGACCTTAGACCCTGTAATCAAAAGGCCTATATCATACCTCAAGTACAAGCCTTCCACAAACACTGGTCAAAGTACATTTTTAGAGTAATAAGTTATTATACCAAAAAACCAACCTTTTTCATCTTTTACTTACTAATCTTTACCTTTAACCTATCACCCAAATATCAACAGGCTTCTTTCTTATCGAAATGTTAGTCATACACTGATATTGGATAAGGTACATATATGGTCAATAACTGAAAAAAAAAACTTTTTTCTTCCTTCAGTCATACTGACCTTGACCTTTGACCACAAAACTTGAGTGGCCATTTTTTAACCCCAAATGGAATTCTGTTCACAAAGTTTGGTCAAGGTTTGTGATGTAGAATTAATTTTAATGTGTGAAAACCATTTATCTTCTTTCAGTCACCATGGCACTGACCTTTGATCTTTAACCCCAAAGATTCTGGGTTACATCAGGTGGTGGAGCTCTAGTTATTGTGCAGGCACAAAATTTCATCTTTACAATTACCTAATTCCTTTTCACCATACCAACAAGGAATTTTGGTACCATGCTCTACCCTTATTCAGTCTATGTACCAATCATATGCAGTCTCTCTCTCCCTCTCTCTTCTTTTCTTTCAGAGAATAAATGTGACAAGTACATACATTCCCTTCAAAATCATATACATCAAGAATATGAAACTCAAATGATTCATATATAACACTTCAGTGGATTGAAAACATAGTTACAAGACTGTAATCATATGGGTATTAAAAACAGAAAACAAAGTTCAATCATGAGACCTACAAAGGTCAAATCACTAATGTTGCTTCAAATTAGCAATGTTTTAAGTTTACAAACAAAGAAGAAAGTAAATTAAAATCATTTTATATATCGAAAAGTTATAACTCTCTTATGATTACAACAGTCCTTGTATAAAACTGTCATATGCCCAACCTTAAACAGGGTTGATTCAAATCTGCCACTGAATAATGCACTGGAGATACATTATGTTCAAAACTTGAGAACAAAACTCATGCCCAACCCCCATCCCAACAATACAACCTGGAGTACATCATGGTCACTGAAACCTGGCAATCAAAGAAAGGGATCAAAATTTTTGTGGCTTGAGCTGAGTTTTGTATATAGAAAGTTTTGAGAATACAGGGCCTGGCGAGGAAATAATAAAACTGAGCTCGAGTTTGAGAGTGAGATTTTTTAATGTAAAGGTTTGAATGTAAAGTCTTGGTGGATGCAAAATATCAAGTTCAAACTCCAGCTCAGGAGTTTTACATTTCCAGGCTAGACCCTTTATTATTAAAACCTTTAGCCCATACAACTCAATCTCAAGCTCCAACAACTCTGACAATTTGTATTTAATCAGAATGAAGGCAGAATCACTGAACCTTTAAAATCTTTAAAATTTGATTAACTTCAGTACCTCAATAATAATGACAAATTTTGATGCAAGTGTAACCTAAACAGCAAGACACTGGAGTCTTGTGCTTGCTTAAAAGGTTTTTGAATAACAAAGCCAGTTCCACCTTGAACAGTAAATAAAAGTAACACAGATCTAGTTTGTCACCATGGTAAAACATAGCAGATCTAGTTGCACTGTTCACAAAAGGGTAAATATCATATACAAGTGAATAGAGTTACTACAGCACCTTACAACTCTATTTTCCTGAAAAAAAATTTTTTCGACATAGAATAACAATATTAATTTATATATAAATCTTTGTTCTGTCAAATGCTTTAATAAAAGGTATTTTAAAAAAATCAAGTGATAAAAGATACATATATGAATATGTGTAATTGACGGGCATAAAAATACACTTTTATGGAAATCTTGTCTCTAATACAATCGAGAAAACAATAAGAATTCATTTAAAGCATGAAGAAATTTTTCTCAAAACTTTTAAGGGTACGTTTTTATCAAAGATGAATGGAAATTGATGACTATTTACATTAAGAATAGTATTAAATGTAGGAAGTGTACCAATATTCATTTAAGCACAGTAACTGGAGTTATTTAATCAACTAATTTGTTTCTTACACATTACTGCAAAGGAACAAAACTGCATAATGTACTTGCCCTCCCAAATGCAAACAGAATAGTCATGCTGAGCTGGTATATCCTGTTCAGCCTACTTAAAATTGCCAGAGGACAACATAGCCCCTCTTCTTCCCGTACATCATTTTATGGCAAATTTGCATTGATCCTGTACTGTCAGGTCAGGATTATATTGAAGTGAACTCTATGACTAGAACCAGAAATGTAACTAATGGACTTTATGCAAGCTTGTCAAATTTTCCAAGAAGAACTGAGACTAAAGTTATGACACATGGAATTATTGAGCTCAAGAGATCAAGTTGATTTGTAAATTTCTTGCTGAATTTTAAAAAGTACAACAAAATGACATATAAAATAAAAAAATCATGGGTATTAGGCAAAACTGTCTAAATGCAACTAGATAAATTTAATGAATAATATGCATCAAAGTAAATTTGCTGCCTTTGTGAATGTTGTTCTAACTCCTTACAACATGAGCACAGTGTTTGACATGGAAAATATCATGCAAAATTAATGAGTTTATATGAAAGTACAACAGTCCTTTTCTTAAAGGGCTTCACTCAAGAAATACAATCCCTTATCACCAAGCCTAACACCAAGTTAGCATATTTGAACTATTCTGACCAACCAATGAAAGGTCACCCTTTTCATAAGACCACTACATAATGGGTGGAATTAATAAGAGGGAGACCTCTATATAACATGGGTTTATAATTCCTTAAAACCTTGAATTGATGGAAGATATTTACCACATTTGATTTGTAAAAATGTTCTAGCATTGTAGAATAAAATGCATGTGTTTTATACAAATTAAATCACTAACAATCTCACCTGCAATCACAAAATTAAAGAGCTTATTGATGGTGTAATCTAATAGTTATCCTAAGATGTAATCCAGTTGGTCTAATGCTAAAATGCAGCCTAATATGAATTAAATCTCAGATGCAATCCAATAGGCATAATCTTAAAATATGATCCAATAAGTGTAATCTTGAGAAAATAAGAGGTTCAATTTATCTTAACTTTCTTGACCTGTTTTGTGAATAGTCAATATGTGACCATCTCCTACCCCTTTAAATAGCACAAAATATTTACATTCCAAAGGGAACAGTCATTATGGGACATAGTCACTTTTTTAAGGGGCAGATTACCAATAAAAACTACCATGTCAATTACCTTTCTGTATTTATTGTTTGGGGTATCCAGATTTAAAAATTGCTTTGATATATTTTTTATTAAATCCGTAAATAGATACTTTAAGAATTTTTTACTGCCAGAGAGGAGACCGTTTTGTTAAGAATGCTGGACTATTTCTTCTATAATTATTGATTTTGAAAAAGCCTTGAAAGAATGGCTTTGATAAGGCTAAGGAATACATCAAGGGCATCAAACCAAGACATATTCATACGGTACATCAAATTAATTCTTTACCCTGACTGAACAAAACACAAGTGGAATTTAGTATTAATTACATACCTCCCTCTTGATAGTTTTTATTACTGTAGCTATAAAATATGAATGTAATTCAAAGCTAATTAGGATTTATAAACTTTGATTTCAGAATAGCAACATGACAACATTAGTGAAAACATGAAAGTAGTTTGTTCGAACATGTGATATGGAATTATTGATTCATATCATGCCTGTAAGTGTATATATGATTAAACAGGCATGTAAAATACATAAGCCAAACTGTACACAGAATAGACTCAGACCCACTGTTACATTATACATAGGTAGATCAGGGTTCATTTACTTCATGCTGTTTATGGTTCTGATTAAATAATACAAGGACAAATATGACATTTCAAGCAACAGAGGACTTTCATATTGTCTGTATACTGTTCTGGCTCTCAGAGCAACAGAAACCATTCACACTGTGAACCACTCTGACAGTACTTTCACATGTCTTAATATTGCTAGGTCCCTCAAACAAGAGAGGACTTTCACTATGTGTTCATGCACAAAGTCCTTCAAGTGATTCAAGATTTGCAAAGGTTCACTTCACGGGACAAACCAAAAAACTACTTTACTCCTCTTAAACTTGTATTTTAAACACTAATGGTTTTTACTTAATTAAATAGGTACAATAACAAGTATGGATTCTCAAATCACATATAAATGTGATTTATTGAAGGTGTCATTTAGTAAGATAACCTTTTATTATGTCAACTAAGAAGTCTCAAAAATCTTTTTTGAATTACATTACTCTGCTTATGTTAATGTCTACAAAGAAATGATAAAAATAAGAACCTGATGCAGTAGATTAAATAAAGACTTGTTTTATTTGATCTAAGTCTACAAGTTTGGGGAGATTACTCGCTTGCTAGCTATGTTGAACATTTTTTTTTTGTGCACCTGAAGCCCACAAGCTAAGATTATAACTGTTTTATTTCTCTAACAACAACACTAAATAAAACCTCCATTCAAAAGAAACATCCATTCATTCTCATAATAAGCACCTTGCCGCTGTATTTTCCTTCTTGGTTTCACTCTAGTTAAAATGCTTATATGAAATATGAAACTTCATTTTGTGACTATAAAAAAAGAAAATTTCCATCTGATTTTCTAACCTTATACACCCGTAAAGGTCTTTTGTTTATTCTGTGTAAAATCATATAGTTTATAATCTCTCTCTCTCTCTCATTTATACATTTGTTTATTGTTTGTTTTACTCATTCTTTCACTCATTTTCATATCTACTCCTTTACTTAACCACTTATCTACATCAATCCTTCTTTACTCATTCATTTCTTTGTGTATTTGTTATAATTATAAAACTGACTGGTGAAATAAAAACTGAATCTATTATATTATTAATGGCTGACTAATTAATCATTACTTAGAAGAGAAAAAGAAACTGTCCCAAAACCCTTAATGTAACGGCTTATAATTAAATTGATAGTCAATGTGAAAAAGTTACTTGTGATCATTAAAATTTTATGATGGAAAAATTCTTAGAAAATAAAGAGAATTTCAGACTATTTTGATAAAAGTAATTTTGCACATAATACTGTTTCAATGTATATCCTGGCCCACCATTTGCTAAGATTAAATACAAGTGGCAATAATGAAAGCAGCATTCATTGCAAAGCTTCTTTAAAGAGTTATATCATTCATCAAATGAATCGAAATATCAAACATTATTTAAGTGAGATGAGATAAACAAAGAATAATTTACCTAAATAACTTTTATCTATCAGTGAAAGCAAAAAAGAATCATTCCTATTTTTAACTGAAAATCTCTTGTTTTGATTACACAATTCCAGGTCAAAAATTAGAATTTTCTTCTATTGCCTATCTCTATTTATCTGCATGTTTTTTTATAACAGAAAGCTTTTTTTTCAAAGTAAAAGAGTTATTCAGTCATTTTGCTTGTTCATTCAACAGGATTTTTAGTGAATATTGCTCCCTGAAATATTTGCCATTACTGCATTTTCATGTCTTCTTGCATTATAGTCATGAGGAGATAACAACATGAAAGTCCTCTAGTACAATGATTAACTGACAAATAGTTCCAACTTTTGCACTAACCCCTGCCAACCCTCATTAGCATAGGTAAGTCTTTATTAATCACACACAAATTTTTAAACTTTACATGCAATGATTTCAAAGAATCAAGGAATATAACAAATTTGAGCTAACTGACAAATATTCTTGGAATTATCTCAGTTCAAATCTGCTATATAATCTCAGCATTTTAGTCAATTTTGTGGGACCCTGCTATTTTTTTCTACAGTGTGTATTGATATCACACAATCCTGTGCAGTTTCTAACACTAGGCAACAGCTGGTATTTGCTCATAGGTAAAAAATATAAGCAGGTGCTATTTAACCAGGACTGACAAAATGGTATTATTCATAATTATGTAAGGTTGATTAATCTTAAATCAAGACAGCCATGAAAAATATCTTTCTTTCAAAAACATGTTATTAACATGGAAATCAGTAATCAGACATTGAAAAAGGTTACACAAGACAGTAACATACATTACACATTAAACATAAACTAAAATATATGTAAACATAATAAACATTGATGATTCCAAAAAATATAGTATATACATACAAATTAAACTTAACCAGTACTTCATACAAGAGAAGGTTAACAGAGTTAACAGACTGAATCAGCACCAAATTGCAAACACATAAAATCCCAAAAAATATTTTCTTCCACATACCTAATGCCTAGAACAAGGTGATGAATTAAAACAGATATGAATAAATTAGACAACTACATTTCCTAAATATCTGAAACATTTGACTTTAAATATACCGGTGATTTTTAAGCACTTTTCTGACATACTTCTGATAATGAAGATATGTCAATATCTTAAATGAATTATTAAAAGGCAGAAAGATACAAATATTACCAACCAATCAACCAGTTATTGTTTGTCAAAATTCCCTTGATTCTAACATGGAAGTGTAATGCACTCAAAAAAGGAATCAACTTTTCTTGATTAAATATTAATTTTAACACATCAGTGACTGTAGTTCACTTCCTGAGTGACTGTCCAACATCAAACTTTGCGTCAGAAGATCAATGACACATTTCTGGACACTTTGATACCATTACTACATTGCCAGAACTTTTTGTGACATTGTTCCATAGATATTTATGTATTTGGTTATTTTTAATAAATGTTTATGAAATATAATAGATGGGAATAAGTCCTGTATAAGGCTGCAACATTTACCAAAATGTCTAAATGTGTACAATAATCAAAACAAGCCCAGCAATTCAAAGCTCAACCTTTTCTTTGCTTTGCACATTAGGTTTACAGCTGACAGCAATTTATAAATGAACTGTTGACAACTGTACATGAATCACCTCACTGAACTTGAAATCATCTATGACATTTGTTTAATATAGTTTCTGACAATTTCGGCAAAACATCCTAAGGTTCACTGTGATATTGTTTAGTATTACAAAATATCTATATCAATGAATAAATTTGATAATGCAACTGGAGGTGCTACATGGATATGTTTGCATGATGTGCCACAGCCTAACTGACATAGTTACAGATCTTTTGTAAATATTAGACTAAGATATTTACATAAGTAGACATTGCAGCCTTTGTCTTGTGTTTGGGGATTTGAAAATGTTAATTATCATTTTAAGAACTCTACTGACACATCTCCTGTAAAACTCAATACAGTACTCCCTCACTATATAGCTGTCCTATGGCAAATCATCTACAAAATGCAAACAATAACACTGGCCAGTTGGTCTCAGGCCAGTTATTCTGATATTGGACCAGCGCAAAAATCAGGTTCAACGATCCTTCTGACTATGTAATTTTCTAAGCTGCAGAAGCTGTTGAGACTATTAGAAATACTTTCAGATCTCTAATTATTATTTTGAATTACAAACACTCCTATTCATGTGAAGTTTCAACAATTCCAATTTTATTTCTCCTTAGAATCAGTGAAGGCTATAAATCATTTAAGTTTACATAGATTGCAAGTCACAGGTGTAATTATTTTGACTGTGAATGGTTTTATCATCATATCTGATATTCTAAACTTATATCAAACTCTTTAGAGTTGTAAACACTAAATGCTTTCTCTTTGATTTCTCTTTTCTTGTTACTTTCAACTTCAGAGTTGTAAACACTAAATGAGATCTTTGTAGTTGTTAACTTTAGAATTGTAAAAACTCAAGGATTCCTCTTTTGTTGTTGCTATTAACTTTAAAGCTGAAAACACTAAAGATTTCTTTTTTGTTTTTACTATTCAAACTTTAGAGTTGTAAACACTAAATGATTTCTTTTTTGTTGTTACTATTACCTTACTTTTATTTCATCATTTATGTGACCTATTAAATATAGTCTGAACAACAGAACTAGCTTCGGTTACTAGGCTTTCTGGTAAGCTGGTACCTTTTTGCCCATATAAAAAATACTGATCAGCTAATGTAAATAAATGTAGTGGTATAAAATGCAAAATAACTCTAAAACATGGTTTATAACATGGCACTAAATCAAATTTTACAAAGCAATAAACCATATATCAAAAGTTACATACAAGAATTCTCATTATCATAAAATCAATAAATTCAAGAAGCATACAATTCTGACAGTTATTTAAAGCCTTATCTTGTTGATGCTAAAGTTAATGGTAAGTAATTTTGACAAAACATTTAAAAGTGTAATATCTAATAATGATATCAAAAGAAGCACAAGAAAAATAAATTGTAAAGATTTCATGAAAAAAAACCTAACTTGAGATAACGGCAATATCTATATTGCAAAGGACCCAAATCACTACAATTTACTTGCACAAACCGTGAACAGATGAACTTTTGTTGGAAATAAACATAAAAATAAATAAAAAAACAGGTATTTGAAGGGCCATGAAATAAAAGAATCAATGGTCAATTTTTGTTGCAGAAAAAAAGTCACCATTGTGAGCAGTCAGGGAAAATAACTCCTGTAAAAGATGGAATATGAGAATTTTAACTTATTCAAGGTTTCATCAGTATAAAACTACATGCCAAATCTGGTTGAAACCCAATAAACCTGTGCATGGTAAATTAGTAATGTGGAAA
Organism: Venustaconcha ellipsiformis; assembly: GCA_003401595.1. Lineage (NCBI taxonomy): Eukaryota > Metazoa > Mollusca > Bivalvia > Unionida > Unionidae > Venustaconcha > Venustaconcha ellipsiformis. The sequence continues at coordinate 5,920 of QKMX01234426.1, read as the reverse complement.
GTAAAGTTAGGCAATCAGGGGGCATAACTCTTGTTTATGCTGTCATGAAATGCTAAAAATTGAATTCATTCCAAGTATAATTAATATTGAGCTGTATACCAGATTTTTTTTTGGTTAGCTACAAATTCCAAATTTATAAGTATGGGTAATCAGGGGCAAATCTATATGATTATACAGAAGGCTGCAAATTGAACTCCTTTAAGATCATATCAATATAAAGCCAGATTTTCAACAAGTTACCTTATGGAAACCAAAATTGATGACAACCATTGTGATTACTATAGGACTCCACTGCCCACAACAAATGGGGCCCTTATTATTCAAGAAACAATTTCAGTAGCCTTTCTTTTTTCCATTAATGCTCCCACTGGTAGTACTATATTATAACAACACCTTCAAATTAAAATTCCCCACAAGATCAGCAAAATTAAAATAGCTGGACAGACCTAAATGCCTTTCTGAACCTGGAAAGCAGGGTCTATACATGGTTGAAAGCAAATATTGTGTACAATAAATCTCATGACACAAATTTAAAAAAATGAATTAGGATCTACCAAAATTCATGATGGCTTGTCTAAAAGGCAAGACCATTTTGCACTACAAACTTTCAGTGCAGCTGATGTATTTAACACAAAACTAATAATATAAATGCTAAATGTATATAATGCCTTTTCTAGTGACAATGTACAAAATCTACATGAATACACTTATTATATCTATGAAAAAAATGTTTGTTGAGATCATTATAATTATAAAATTTTGGATTTAAATGCATAATTTTAACTATTAGATATAGGACTAGATTTCAAAGATGAGCACTTTAACACTATAAACATCTTAAACTGAAAAAACAATAAATTGATTTGTCACAAATTTTACTCAATCATAGTAGATTCAAAGGAACATAAAGCACAGAAGTCAGTTTTACATAATGCCTTATTCACTTCTGCATAAAACAAGACTGAATACATACTCAGACATTCACAAGGCACCGTTAGATCAGAACCAATAATGTTAATTCTACTGTGGTTTAGCCATGACAAGCTTTCAGCTATGCAAACTCAGAATCTGAATCTAAAATAGGAATACTTCCAATCTGTATCCTATTATTTATTTTTAGTGCTTAATCTTATTGATTTAAAGTGGTTTTGGTTAAAAAGGTTTTCTTCAGTCATCCTTCCCACCATGAGACATGATGAAGTATATTAAGATAGGACTGCCAAAGAATGGTATTCAAGAAATTTTAATGCTTGGAGCAGTCTGCTTGGAATAGTGTATACTATTTTAATTTCTGTAGCGGTTTCTGTTTTGTACAGATAACATCCTTATTAGCTGCTCTCATTTTCACATCTTTCTCAAAAAACTTTCTATAGTGAATAAGGGTGCTAGGCTGAAACGATTTGCTTTTGCAATGGGTCTGGTACTCTTTGAAGAGAATTACAATCATGCTTTTCAGTTATCTGGTTATATCAGTTCACATACAAAAATTTTTATTGTACTGGAAAATTGGAATCTGACAAGTGATAATAATGACATAAATGGAGGTTAAAAATCGGAATGATTCTGCAAAAATCGGAATGGCTGGTAACTCTGTATTATCAGGGATAACACAGTTTTGACCATGAATGTGTGTTGCCCATAGTAAATAATAAGAGAACCTGGGGTTGTAATGTATCAAAAGCAAGAAATAAGAGGAACAAAGCATTGTCAATGAATGGCATAAAACAAGAATTTCACAAAATCTTTTGAGTCAGGTTTTGCTTGGAAAGATTTGCATTTTTTGCAAAGATTTGCAAGATTTATTAATCAAGACACTATTCGTTCAGCAGAAGAAAAAATGAGGTAAAAAACAAAGGATTAAATCAAGAATGGTGTTTGTCTCTATACCTTTCCTTCCAGAGTATGTAAAATTATTTTTGGGAATGAAATAGTATATCCAACACTTAACTACACTGAAATTGTAATCTTTATCAACAATGATACCTTAGGATGTAAAACAGTCTCATGCTTTATGCAAACCATTTGATTCTACCCAACATAATGGTAGGTAAGAAACTTGTCCACAACCAAGCTGTTCATAGTGCATTTCAAATGCAATGACATCAAGCTCTATCAACACAAAAGACTTTGCTCTTTTGTTTCTACTCCACAGAAATGGACTCTTTATTACTTTTACCAAACTCCACATGAAATGGACTCTTTCCTGTCAAAAGATGATTTTTAGCTCATGAAATGGACTATTTCCTGCTATCTCTGCATGAAATATTCATTTTCAACAAGTTTTAAAATTCTTTTTACCACCTTACATAATGAACATTTTGTAAAAACTCTCTTGTAAACATCAAGTCAACTGTGTTGACCTGAACTAGTAACAAATAAATAAAATCTATGATCACGTATTCATTTTTACATACAACAAAGAAATACTTCTTCCTCAGCAGGATTTATCTTTTCAAATATCTAATTCAAATTTAAGTAATACATATTATATGATATTTTTACCGGTCATCTTTTCTCAACTAGAGTCACTCCAAAATATTAGCAACACTGAAAATTTAAAGACAGATTGTCTTTTAAAAGCTGTCTCTGTATAAAATATAAACTAGGCTATATTTAACATCATTTACAATTATAATTTTCTTGAAATAATATGGAATGTGGAAAATTACAAATACTGAGCAAGATTAATTAAGGGTTTTGGATAATGGCTAAAAAATGTATGTTAATCTCTGAAAAAAAAAAGATTCGCAGATAAGTATCTTCAAGTCAATTAAAACAAGTATATAAATAGCCACCATTTTCAACATCTTTCAAATGCTCCTATAAAATGGCAAGAAATTTCAAGCATCTTACATTGAAAGATAACCAAAGAGCAATGTTTAGTGACTAGTTATTTTCTATACACTCAGAAGAAACAAGAATAATGCATAGATGGTTGTATGAAACTTAGAATGACTGAAAACAAAAAAGCTCTTCTTATCTCTCATTAATGAGTACATCTTTTCTAAAGAAATGAAAAGCAAAGAAAATTTTTACAACTTTGAAAATTTCTAGAGAGCTTCCTGTCTCTAAAACAAAAAAGAATGTTTGTCAAGAATAAGCAGATTCTCATTTTCAAGATGCATAAGAGGAATTTGTCATGCAGATCTCAATCACATCAAAATCCATGTATGATGCACATCATAAAGACCACAAACGTTTAAGTGTCCTTTATTTCTGGGTATCCTTTATATTGATGTGTCTCCTGCATTTACTGTATTTCACTTTCTCTTCTTAAACATAGTGGTTTTTAAAATTGTGCATATAGGTCCACATGACAATTGCATATACCACTTTGTGAATAGATACCTCAGTGTGAAAGATGTTGGAAATGTTGACCAATAGCAATCTCTATATACACACAATATTTCACAATGAAAGTTTCAATAATCATAATAAAAATAGACAAGAATGTGCTCTTGTTTTACAACCAGTCTTTTTTCCTACTGATAATGATACGAGCCATTTCACAAGGCAGTGATGAAAAAAGTTGAGATCAATTTTCTGAAGACTTCCTCGTGTACATTACCTTCCTCTCACCCACCTGCTACTTGTCAATCTTCCTGTAACAGAAAATTGTGTATATCTTTGAAAATTACATACTGTAATATTGTTCAAGGGGCACCTGTTTTCATGGATTTCCTGGTTGCAACAAGATATAAATTCAAAGACCCAACAAACAGAGATCCTACTGTAGACAAAATTCATCCCCTTTTTTACTCCATGAATTTAAATATCACAAAAAATGACACTAATGGTATCTTCATTATCAAATGTTTGCATTTCAATAAAAAGTAACCTCACCAAATAATGACATTGGTAATTCTATGTACAATAATGCACTGCCATTGTTAACAGGCAAGTTCTAAGAGCCTTAAGCACTTGAAATTATTTGTATGCATGTTGGGAGCGGGAGGGAGAATAAATACATTTGGGTGATTAAATTTAAGTCATAAAGTTGCAGTAAATCTTAGAATATCAAGGAACATAACGTTGTTGGAATGAACTAATTTTTTGAATTATTGTGCCTTGAATAATCCAGCCTACCATGAATAGTATTAAATCACAACACTAATGAAAAATGTTTTGTTGAACCAAATTAAAATAACAACTGGGTGAGATTGTCAGGATTTGCTAATTTAACCTAGCGTGATTATGTGAGTCCTTAGCAAAGTGCCTCCAAAGAGCTCACTTCTAAACCAATCTCAACAGTTTTGATTACAGAAGATAAGGACTGAATTTTGTTTTGACTGCAAGCAGCTATTGAATCTATATTACACAATTTAATTTTTCAAATTCAAAATCTCATTTGTGACAAAAAAACAATGACAACATCCCCCAGGAAAGTGATGCCCAACATATGCACTATGTCATTGCTGGTATGACAAAAATACAGTCACTTACCATCAAACACTCTCTCTCTCAACACCAATGATAGTGACCCTTTATCTCTTTCGCTTCCAACAATCAGGATGAATTTTCTTCTGTTCCTCAGCCATGACACGGGCACGCTCTCCATAAAGTTGCTTCTTATCGTCTGACATGCCACGCCATTTCTCACCCAGCATCACACTAATTGTCCTAAAATAAACCACAATGTACAGTTACAGAGCCATGCCATTTCTTGTGCAGCATCAATCTTGTTTTTATTCATATATAACACAGAAATATATTCAGAGTTGCTTATTAATATCCCAAAGAAACATAGCTACTAATTTTCTGTTACTGTAGAAATTATGCTAAAAACCAGAATCTGAGAATATATTATATGGACAAGAGTTTAGTTTGAAGAATAAACACACCGTGGCAAGGAAATGACACTATAAACAATGTTAGTGTAGAGTATAGATAGACTATTCAAATTGCACAGACCAATAACAGACACTAGCAAGACATACCTTTTATCATTTTTTTTCAATGTAGTGTTTTTTTTCTGAGCAAAAATAACATATATCCATATCTTTTACCTGGTGCTTGTCCCCACTCCAAGGAAATTATTCCCTCCTCCACTTTGTAAATGGAGGTCTATAATAAAAAAAATCATCCCCCATTTTCCAGTCTGATACCTTAGTTCACTAAAAACAATCAGAATATCACCCTTCTTTAACATATTAACCTCTGGAACATTTTGTCGCTCTCACCTGAAATGCTAGTAGGAAACATTTTGGAGGCTGTTTCTGAATACATCCTAATACATCGACCTCCAAGAGATTTTCAGTTCATATAATGCCTAGATGTGTTAGAAACATCGTTTTTCATTGGCTATTTTGTCCACACATGAGCAGAAGGGTACAAGCTGGAGTTCTTTATTTTTTTTGCTTAATGTACCCATCATTTTCATACTGAGACCACTCTTTATTCCAAATGCCCATC
>QKMX01234316.1:0-10371 GCA_003401595.1 Venustaconcha ellipsiformis | reverse complement strand
TGTTTACTTTGTACATTTGTACTGTTAGGTTGTCAAGTAGTGTGTGTTTCCTAGAACTTGTTCAGGTATGATCCCTTAATTTTTCATACAAGGTCAGTACCAACAAATGATAATTATTTATTTTACATATAAGTTTTCGTACATTGAAATTAATAATTATTTTTTTTGTATATGAAAAATTACATAAAATACTTTATCATGAATTGTTGGAGTTGACCCATTTATTGCTTTTTCTGTCCTGAAATCTTGGCATTGATTCTTTTTTTAATATTTGATCTTAGTGAAACACCCAGGTAAGGTGTCTTTTTCACAGAATAATTATTTTTACATAGACTTAGTCCATGCTTTACCTGCTTTCATGTTTTATGCATATCAGTATTCTTTCAGCATCTTTGTATTGATATCAATGTCTAAGCAAGGTGTGGATAAGTGGCCAAAAAATTTTCTCTGGGATACCCCCATTGTTTATCCTGTTCTCACTGTAAGAGAACAAATGGCTGTCCATTTGATAGAGTTTGGTCTATCAAGATATTAGATTGCATGGAGATTTGACAAACCTACCAAGAAAGGAAGAAAGTTTCCTCATCTTCATCAGACTTTTCTGGGTTTTCTTTCTTCGAGTCCCTAGGGTTTCAGAGAGAGATCATCCAAATCACCTCTGAGACTCCTAGGATTAATTAGACTCCTTCCCAAAGGAAGGTATAATCGGGTGGAGTCGTGGAGTCATGTCCTCCCAAGGAGGAGAACAGAACCCTCTCTTTATGACTGGGATAGAGAGTGTCATGCCCTCCACTTCTAGCTATGGGAATACAGCACCCTCTACTGACCCACTCTGATTGTGAGTCATGCACCCCACCTGTAAGGGGAAAGCAGGACCTCTTTTTTTTCAATGCAATCTAGTCTTAGAAAGGGATTGATAAGATCTAAGTATCAGACCTGGGGGATGCATTTTCTTACAGATCTGAGTTGCCTGTAGAATCCCTGACCAGTCATATCTTGCTAAGCAGCAGGCATATTGTAGTACTAGGTACAGGGCATCAGATATGGGTCTTTGGAGTCCATATGCTATGGAGATAGAGATTTGAGCAAGTCCATCTCTCTCCAGAATACCATTTCATCCCATGGGGGACCGGGAAAGGACTGATGTAGACACCAGATTATGGCAGGGGATCAGATCAGCATTACCCCCTTCCCTATTTTTCCTCTAAATCTCTATGGGATGTTGGACCTTGCTTTACATGGATTGATTGGCCCTTTCCATACACACAGCCATGGACTTCTGAACCTGGGCTGCCTTGTAGTGAGGTTGTGCTTGCAGGCCATCAACCTACTTTATCGTCTGCAGTTGAGTCTAAAAGAAAAGAGGAGAATAGACCTCCCGCAAAAGACTCCAGGCATGCAGACAATCTCCCTAAACTGCCAGCAGGGGGCACTGCTTTAAACAGTATATTAACTCGCTGAGAGGAGTTACCATATTCTCGCCCCAACCACGTATGCCACAAAGAAAAGAGACACTGGGTCATGTAGTCTGGGGTCACATGAGAAAATGTAGGACAAAGATGCCCATTCTGTCTTTGTTGAAGTCGGTGTGTTTGACAGAGCAAGGCAGCGTATAGTATCCCTCGCTCTGTGTCCCCTATCCTTTCTCAAATTTACATTTAGGAGGTAAAGGATGATTCAGTAAAGCAGTCAATGAGGTTTACAACCTCTTCCTATCGATCTGTATCTCAGAAATTGTTTTTCCAGTCTGGAGAAACTTTCTGGGACACACTCTCATCCAGAGTTATTGCTCCTTTTTAACTTGGTTAAAATCAAAGAGTTTTCTTAAAGGTTTAGCAATGGCCAAGCTTTCTCTAGACAACATAGGGCGTGTTCTGCTCTCCATGTTACGACCCTTTGTAACTTCTTCTAAATAAAAGTTTCATATTTCTCTTTGGCTGACAAAAAATTCCCACTTTGGAAGCAACTGAAATGGGTATTTTTTATGAGGATCTAGTGAAAACACTGGAATCCATAGAACAAAAGTGTTACAACATTAAATTTTGTTTTACCCACCCCCACCCCAACTTATATGTGCCTTTAACCTTAATGTTGCATTCAGCAGGTGGTCAGTCACAACAGAACATTTATATAATTTAAAAAAAATTATCTCTGCTCAACAGTTTGGGTTGTAAATGATGGATTGTCACTTATAGTTTCGGACACTCAAATCTGGTTTGACTAAATTCAGCTTAAGCATATTATGTTATTAGTGGGACACAGTATCGTCCGATGGAATGATTAAATTCATTTATTCAAATATAATAGTTACATAAATCTTTCATTTAGGATGTCAACACTTTATTTTGAGAGATAATTGAAACTAATTCAGATACATAATAGATCAGTTACCACATTGCAGTAACACCACTATGTTTTTTAGGAAATTCTGATTTCTTAAGTAAAGCTGTCTTGTTGCTATGACGATCTCCCAGTGAATTACAAATCCAGTATGATTGTATGGTCACTTTTTTTTAGTGCTCTGGAGAGTCTGATAACAAAGAAGCAACAATTTTTAAAAGTAATATTCTCTGTACATATGTAGCCATGCACTGGATTGTTGTATACAATTAAATTAATTATTATGTGTTATTTAGTTTCAAAACATTCCAGTTTATTGTTTCTTTTGACTAATTCCAATTCAAAAATGTATTGTTTTAAACAAATTTTATTCAAAGGTAGGAATGGAGGTTTTCTTTCATGACTCATATTATGTATGTATCTGTTAGTGATCAGCAATATAAAATTAATTACATTGCCTGCTTCTAAATGGTATGGATGAAATTGTGTTGTTTCTAATCCAATGGCTTAAATAATTCCAAAACTGTTTCAAAGTTGCACAGTCCCGTAAAGGTGAATTAATGTTTCGGGTGAATCCATGAAAAAAGAACATTTATTATTATTTGCTATTCCAGTTGTTTCTAGAAAAATGTTTGTTGCATGAACTCTCTGCAGTAATTTTTACTGAAATCAAATTAGATTAGAATCTTTGTAATTTTGTATGTAAAGGCAAATGCCTTGTCTAATCCAATTGGTTTGGTTGATTAAGTTGCATTTTCCATTTAATTAGTGCTTTAGTTCCAATATTTCTCTGGGTATTTTGTTACCAAGATACATGTATTGTAAAAAATTCTGCAACCTTTCTTAGTTTCAAGGAGAAATAAGATCACTTTTGCAATCCAAGGTTTTTCCAAAATTTTGGGTTCGGATTCAGACTTTAATATTTTCATTTTAATTTGAAAATCTGAAAAAGTCTCTTTTTTTACTGGTTTTCATGCGAATAATACCCACATTAATCTTGTTTCTCTCTGTTTACATTAAGGCCCAGGGGCCTCTGCAGATGATTTTAATGTGTGCATGGTATTTTTAAGAGTTTTTTCAGATCCATCCAAAAATAGTGTTGTATCATTTACATACAGAGATATTAGAAATTCATTTCCATTTATATTCATACCATTTATGTCATTATTCTTTTTAATCATTAATGACAGTTTCTCTGCACATAAAGAAGTAACTCACTTAAAACTGTTCTCAAGCAGATCCAATAAGTTTAGCCATGAAACATAACATAGTTTGTGTTTGAAAAGAATTTTATATGCCTGATTCTTCCATGAAAATCATGACTTCTGGAAACCATGTTTGTTCCTCCACAGTGCTATTTCAACATTGCCAAGATAATGCTACAAAAAAGTAACCTTGCGGATATAATTAAGTTCTATATGCAACAAAATCAAATGTAACGAAGCACATCACATGGTCACTTTGAGCTTTTTATTGCACCATGCATGTCTTATTCTTAAGGACGAAATGAGCCTATTGCCAAACCAACCTTCCAGTTTATTTATATAAAGAATATCTATATAAATATATTCCAGCAAGATTTACCTCCCTGAAAAAATCTTGTTACGATTTAGACACTTTTCTTCTTCTTAAAAACTGCTTGCTATTGGTATTATTTCTAATATTAAATATTCCATCGAATCAATTTCATTTATTCCTTTGAAAATGCATTTCACATTCTACTGTTGTCACATGTACATTATTGAACAGCTTTCCTATACCTACATATATATGGTTTTACTATAGATTTTTTTATATGGTACAAATTTGATGTCAACTAATGAAGATATTTCTTATATACATATAATTGGTCCAATTAGAGCAAACAATACATAGATAAATATGTGGAACTGTGTTTCATTTTACTGATGTTATAAAGAAACTTACCTATAATGGTGATTTGTGGTGTCTTTTGGGTTTGTGTATGCTGTATAAATAGTCATGTGTCAAGTGTTAATTGCTTATATTATATCAGTGTATATGCTTTGATATTGCCTTTTTCATATTCTAAATTTTACGGTTATTTTATTAAAAATTTCAACTTTGTTTTAAATAATTAAGACATGCAGAGATTATTGTGTGTTTAACATTGCAAGGTTTAGATTTTCGTTAAGCCCACGTTAGTAGAAATGAAGACACAGCAGTAATTTTTCTGTCTTTGTTGTGGAAGGGTCATTGAGGGTTTATTACAGTAGTCTTAAAGATGTTCCTCTGCTTTTGTTTACTAAATTCCTTTGCTTTTGTTTACTAAATTCCTTGACAGATTCTCATATTACTTGATTGGAATCATGTTGAAACTGAGACAGTTCCTTCTGCAATATGCTTGCTAGCTCCAAGCATGCAAACACTGTGACCTTGGAATAATGGTCATAGTGACAGAAAACTTGAATAAATATTTTGATTGAGGTTGTTTCATTTGCCTGTATTTCCTAAACACCTTGATGGATTTTGTTCCTAGATTGAATGCATTATTATGAAACAATTCATTCTGGCTGACCTTTCATCTTGGCATCAAGGTCATATTTTGTTGACAGCAAATTTAGGTTAGATGTGCAGGCCCTGTATAGAGAGTAAATATGTGCTTGGAAAAATAAAGGATAGGATTTCTAGAAAGCTTGTTTTAAAGCAAACGTTGTTTACATAAAAGTGACTGCTGTGGCAACTTGAGTAAGTAAGAATAAGAAAAACAACATTCAAATTAAGGCTGTTTTTATGTAACTCTATCTTTAAATATATCACCAAAACACTATTATGTGTTTTGCATTGAAGTTTTTCATTTGGCATTTTCATTACTTTTTTTTGGCTATATTATGTCAGGCAAAGGGAAACGGAGCTACCCTATATACTCACATACAAGTAAAATTACAAATAAAAAACCCTGACCTGTCATATCATAATGCACCTGCAGATTAGGGTCTGTGTTATTTCTTCTACTGATTACTCCTTACAAATTGCACAGAACCAGATATGCTGGCACATTATGCAATGGCAGATCTGGGTCTGTGCAATTTGCATTTGGACTCTTCATATAGGCAGGTAAATACAGTAAGTGCCCTTCTTGTGCACACACTGAGGGAGATGACCCAGGCTAGCCTGGACAGATACAGACTCTGCAATCCAGTCATGAACCTGACACTCAACCAACTGAACCCACCTATGCATGAAAAGCAACAATCACCAGCTAACACAATAGAAGTATAGACTAATTAATTCTGACCCCTTTGCATCTATGTCAGTCTTATGTTAATTTTTAATCCCAAAATAGCTGTAATAAGCTCATAAGGCCAGACAGTTTGCATGTTTTTGTGAAATTATACCTAGTAACTAAACATTTATTGTAGATTTACATGTATATTAATGACAGTGTAACCAAACATCAAGACACAGTAAAAAGATTTTGCATAGGATATACTGATGCTTGACAACAATGTTAATTCAGGTATATGCTCTCACATCTGCTAAATAATGTTTTGAATTTAATTTATTCTTCCAGTTACATAATCTGGGTAGGTAAAGTACAGGTAGCAACCTCCTGTCTCCCCACCTCTCACCCTCATTCTATCACACACAGTATTAACATAAAAAAAAACAGTATACATAGGTGCATATGACATTTAACATCTTACATGATGCACAGCTTCATACCCATCAACAGTCCCAATACTCCAGGATTATTTCATGTGTGAACTTGTTGCCCCCTCCACTTTTCTCCACTCCCTATGTCCATATCATCATGTGCTTGAATGCATTCCCTCATTGACACTTCATAAGAGAATTGAACAATGTTCATTTCCCTGGAAGCATGAATTTTGAATGAAAAAATTTGATTTGACTTGAAATGAGTTTTGTTTGCATGACCCACAGAAAAAAATACTCCTTTAGAACTTTTGGATGTCATTGAAAACTGCTTGGAAAGTCAATTTTTAAAACAAAATTTTCTAAGGTTGTACAAGCCATGACGCTTCCCTTATAATAGGTACCTGCAACTGAGAGGAAAAAAGTAAAGTTCTGCAACAAAACAGAATGTACCAGTTGAATATTGTTAATAATACTGTGGAGTTATCTGAATTCTCAAAAAATTGAAAATTTATTTCAGCAGCAGAAATAAAGGTGAATTCATGTTTAAAATTAAAACCTAGAACATTTGGACATAAAATCTAATTTCTTGAACAAATTCATATGCATGATTTTTTTTACAAAATTGCTTCAAGACATCACTTTTTAATTAGGTTTTTATTTTATAATTGTGAAAAAGCAGAAAGTTTCCTTAAAATTGAATTGTATCAAGCTATCCATGTTGAAAAGCTAAAATTTCATTTTAAATCATGAGGAAGGCTGAATTTTTATCCATAGATAAAATACACGATTGTAATAATTTGCTTCAATAAGTATGTTTAAACTGTTTTAAAGTTTAATAAACTGCCACAGAAATAATGTCTGAGCATCATGTGTACAGGATATAACGCTGATTCTGATTACAAATTAGCAACTGCCTCTTTTACCATATTCTATAGAAGTGCCAAGCAGTGTAGCTTGTATGTTGTTTTTTTATTTTTTTTCAAATCCATGTCACAGATTTGTTATTTTGATGTGGTTCCTTTTTCAAAGATTTTCATTGATTTAAACCAGTTTTTTTTATTTGGTATGAATCCTAATATCAAACAAATATTACTTAAGTTAGATTTTCATTGTTATCCATTAAAATGTATGGAGATATCACCCATTTCATCAAATTTTGTTTGTGGTTAATAAATTTTGAACAAATTCATGAATTGAAACCAAATTAAGTCCAAGATCAAATTTAATGTCAGAATTTTAAAGTAGTAAAGACTATGTTCAGTCTGATCAAAATCAACTTGTCAATAAGATCAGACCTGTATACATGGTCATATGCTGTTTTGGTACACCAGTCAAATTACCATTTTCATTCAGTTGAAAATAAAAAATAAAACATTTATAACATGCAGTTGCTAATGACAGCCCTTCAGATCACCAAATGCAACATATTACCTGATAGACTTGTAACAAAACGTGAACAAAGAATTTCAAAGGTCAGCTGAATCAGAGCAAGATTATTTTTTTCAAGCTATCTGAGTCCTGGATATTTTTTTTTTAAAGTCCAGCCCCACCCCACTCTCCGTAGTTTGTCCCTTGTGTTGAACATGAAAATATTTATCTGATTGGGACCCTTTATAACTTGAAAGATTACTTGCATCATGCAACTTCTCTTATAACTTACTAGCAGAAGCATCCATTTCTTCCTGGCATATTTATAATTTAGAAAATAGGTGTAGGGGAAATTTACAAAATAGGTGTAGGGGAAAAAAATCCCCACAGGACAAACTCCACACAGCAAAATGAAAAAAACATAATTTCCTCCCGCAGCCAGTTTTAAACTTTTTTTTTCAAAAAAAAAAACTTCTTAAATTGTTACAATTATAGTGGCCTATTTTGAAATGGGATTTGGGGGGGGGACGTGACATATCATCACTATACATCGTATTTAAGTTAATTATTGAATTTTATTTTTATCCAGTTCAATTATGGCTCATGTTTTAAGTAATTACATCTTTGTGTATGTGTGTGGGGGGGATATATAAAATGCAAATGTTAAAATCATCACGGAAGAATTTAATGCGATGGATATGAAGTGTGTGGATCGATGCTTGGTCATGGATCAAAAACGACCATTAAGGCATCTCTTTGTCGGTAAAGATCTAACATCTAATCGCACAATATGCGTCTTTTATCTACTCAACGGAAGCCGACACAGAACCTTAAAGGGTCGAAACCGACACACAAAGATATATATCTTATTGCAATGGTTTAAAAAGTTAGCAAAGGGAAAAACTTATACTGGGGGAGATTATTATGTCGTATCTTATTTTGCTTGGGGTATTTTATCTGTACCCCTTAGAAAACTGGGCTCTGTTGCTATACATGCCAGCAACAATAGTTGTAGAAGTGTCAGTACGTTGTCTGTAAGTACTTTAGTCATGCGTTCAACAGTCTACAATTCACTTGCTTAATTTACCTGGGTTTACCTTGTCTCTCACCTTATTTTACCTGTTTAATTTATCTGCCTGTTATCTTGCCTGATTGTCAGCCTTGTGCCACACTGCACGTGTGTGCATGATGACATCCAGTGACAAAGACATAGAAACAAGGATATAGTTGTCTTAAGAGTGCTTTTTTGTCCACATGTACATCACAGACAATTTAGGTTTCCCTTGTCTAGCGCTGACATCGTGAAGGCAGTATAGCTCTCGAAGTTCATAATGGAACGGATTGTTTATAATGGGTTTATATTAATACATCAGGATACGTAAACAACTGGGACGTAGGTGATTGTTGGATTGGATAGCATTTGTGATAATTGACGTTATGGATAGCACACAGACTGTTAGGTTTCGAGACCCCTCGACCTTGGTGAGTGCATTCATTTTTATTTAATTTGATCATTTATATGTTGTAATCTAGCTTTGCCCAAAAGCTTTATCCTTGAAGGGAGGGGGGTTTCCCATTTTTTATTTCATTTATCATGCAATTTTTTCTGTTTAAATTTTGTTTGCAGACACCACCTGTCATTTAGACTTGAAAATAATTGACTTTGTGTTAGATAAAGGTGTTTGTTTTGTTTATGTGAGTTGCTTCTGACTTAGAGATCGAATAGCTTGAAACATTCGGAAATTGATTTGAATTTTTGTATGAACACCCACACAGAGAATAACCTTAGCCATATGATGCAATCATTAGGCTTTGGCCATTTAGGAAGGTGCCTTTTGGAAGGCACGTGAGTTGCTCCAATTGTCCTGGCGCTGACATAAATTCGTGCGGCCGTGATGTAAAACCAAGCACTAATATTTCCTCTGGTGATGAAAAGGACATTTTTTAAAGATTATGAAATTGTTCAGCTCGTTTTACACTGGAAAAAATTCCACGTCTAAGAAAAATGAGATGTATAAAAAAAAGTGTGAAGGCCAATTCTTTAAGAAGAAAACCACTATACAAAATTACATGGATAGCCCTATCATTTGCTGAAAAACTCCCTTAAACCCAAAACGGTAACAGTAACAATGTTACACTGATTAATACACCTTGGGAAGAACGGTGGCACATCAAGTGTAATTCCTCAGCCGTGTATGGCATCTGTCAATCAACTATCCATTAGAAATTCCGTTGGACTACCTGCCAACCAATTTAGTCGCTAGCCAGGTGTGATTAATTATACAATATGAGGTACAACAATAGCTTGCTCAATCATGCAGAGCCAATAGAATAGTTAACTGTACAAGTACAGAAATTGAACTCTTTTTAACTGTCGGAGTGTTGGAAATAAATCACAAAAGCAAATAAGAACTGCAGACCAAGGTCCGTGTTGTTTGCAGTTGGACTTGGAAAGCAAGTGTACATGGTGTGAGTCTTTGCAGCTTTTCAAAATGGAAACGCAGATTTTGAATGAAATTGTTAATGTTATGAAGCCAAAATGGTAGAACAGAATTTCAATGATTTGACATGTGTAAAAAAAAGTACCTTGTCAAGACAGTTTTGCTTAGGTTGTCATGCATCTTTTTTTCAATGGACACGCCCGCCATTTCAATACTTAAATCTCTTCACACGTACACCCATAGTCCAGTGAGTCTTCATTTCTGAAGGTTCAGATATGGGGACCCAAACAATACATACACATAATTAATATACAATACACTGTTGCATAAATGAATCAATACATGAATGAATAATGGTGATAAAAACCTGTGTACACATAAATCCCTGGAGAGAGAACACACAAAAAAAGAACTAGACAGTGAGAGAAGATATTCTAAGTTGGAATGCATTTTGCACATACATATCTAGGTATTCTACAGCCCTCATTTTTCAATATTTGTAGTGGTTTATACATTTTTCAATATCATGCTTGGTTTGTGCCAATAATAGCGATCAAGATAAGAGTTTGTTGTTGTTGTTTTGGGGCTTAACGCCATTTTTCAG
>QKMX01233270.1:1612-11874 GCA_003401595.1 Venustaconcha ellipsiformis | reverse complement strand
AATGTGATAATACCTGAAAACTATGCAACGTTTTATGTTAATTTTTTTGGCCTGCACATAAAAAAGTGCATTTCGGATAATACGTCACTCAACAGTCCTCATTAAAATATTTGTATTAATGCACTGTATGTAAACATTTGCACATGAACTATACTGCACAAGTAATGGTATTCTTTCCTACTTTAAATGATAATCTTATGTGAGGAAAAGAATATGCGTTGGGATTTGGACTGGGACAAGGAAATCCCAGTTGCTGGGTTACATTATATGTCTCCCCATTAGGCTTGTCCGAGTGAGGAGACATAATGTAACCCCTTGACTGGGATTTGTCTCTGAACAAACCCCAACATAGATTTCTATATGTCACAAACATTTTCTCCGTTTGCTTACTACAACACTGTTTATTAGTTCAAAGTTTTCCTTGGTTTCAACATCAGTGCTTGGGTTTTTACTGAGATTATGGATTATGTAGTCACCCTGTTCAAATCAACACTCATATTTTAGGGTCACATGTCAAGTGACTGCAATCTGTGTTGCTTATGTAATTAAGAGATCGGGTTATCGTTCACATGGTTAATCGATCTATTCTTCACTAGAAGTATACCCAAGGTAGAGGTCAGATGCTCAGCATCCCCTCTTATTATTTATTCTCATAACGTAGCGTGATTGGGGAATGTATTCGAAGGAGACAGCAAATTTTTAATTAAATGATGCTTCTCCAAGAATAATTATCCAATCACATAACTTAAAAACCTACCCAACTACCACGCTATGTGTGAGCATCCTCATTAGTATCTCTCAGCTAAAAACTTATCAACACCTGGTGTTTTGGGCTTCAGGTATTACAGTACCTTATGTCTGTTGATATTCACATGGAAAGATGATTTTTATCTTTTAATTGGGCTGGATTTGCGACATAGCAGGCTAATATATTTAACATAATGTGATTGGGTAAGTATGCTTAAAAATTTGCTTTCTGCCATCTCTACATAGAGGATTATGAAACAAAGATAGGAATATAATGTTGTTAATGTGATGCTCTCATTTCAGTATGACATGAAAACATGATGTGTTTTCCACAATAGAAAACTTGCACATTTGATTTTCAACAGGTCGTAAATCAGATAGAGTCTTGAACATGTTTCATTGATTTTACTTTCTTTCATATGAGTGTTACAGTGATTATTAAGTCACAACCATATCATTCATGCTAAATCTCATTCAGAGTTGACATTGTTACAATACATCATAGTAGATACTGACATATTGATGACATAATGTAAAAGGTCACATGATTTCAGGCCATGTGGTGACCTTTGATTATAGAAAAGCAGACTACTTATTTAAGGTATAAAATTGAACTTAATAGTCCGTTTATGGACAAATGGGCAGCATTCTATTATGTATCTGTGTAACTATTGCTCAGATTGGATGCATGCAAAAATGTATTTATATATGAATTAATGTTTATCCATATATTATATACTGAGTTTTATATATTGGGAAAAGCCTGACAACGGACATCAACATAAGAATGGTCAACTTTAATACTAAAGAAACCAAATTAAATCGCTATTATTCCAGGCTGAATAAAAGGAGGAAAAATTTTTGTACAGTTTACAGCAAGAAAGGAATATTGTTGATAGCATTCTATTTTTTTTCAGTTAGAATGTTTTTTTTTATTATCTACAAGAAGAGTACCCAAGGGGAATAAATTTTGCAGGAATAAATTTATAAGAAATTCAATATAAATTCCATTACAGTAGAAGGACCATAATAGTCTTTCTGTCAGAGAAATGTATAATCGATGAGCACAGTTCTGGAATCCAGCAACATTGTTAGTTCAAATTTAAGTTTTGACAAATATCAGCATTCATGGCAGTGCTGAAACATGCTTTGCCAAAAAAACTAATGGTAACTAGTCACATTTATCAGGTGGTAGCTCACAGCAGTGAACATGCATGATAGATTTTTCATATTATCAGGTGGTAGCTCACAGCAGTGAACATCCATGATAGATTTTTCCTAAATGACTGGCAGTTGTTCAGATCAGGTTTTACTATACATATTTTGATTTATTCATGGTTTTCTTGTATTGCAGAGAGAAAATCCAGCAGAAAGTGAGGAGAATGATTCCTTGGCACAACCAAACTCACCTCAAGTTCCTGCAGGTCCTGGTATCCTGTCCATCATGTGGACCTTTATTTCAACATTCTTTTTGTCTCTATTGCCACAGCAACCTCCAGCAGTAAATGCAAACTGAAGAGCCAAGTTTTGCAATTGTTTTTAAGTGAGAAGAAATCCTGAAGCTGTTGCCTATTGAGCTTGGAATCTCAGCAGTGCCAAATATAATTGTAAAACATTTAGCAAGTCTTCCATGTTTTTTGGAAGACCTCCCAGTGTAGATGCACAAAACTTTTGAGTTCCAGACAATATGCACACAGAAAATTCATTAATCAACTTGTGTTACCACCCAGACTAAAACAGTGCTTAAAATAATTGTTTAGAAGAACCAGTGTCATCCTTCTAGCCCAGGTTTGTTATAGCTACACCAACAAAACTACATGGTGGATTGCCATGAAACTTTATATTCACATTCAACCCAAAGTCTAGTTAAACATAAACAAAATGGTGTCATTTGGGTATCCAATGTGGCCACCACAATGACGATCTTGAAAATCTTATTGTTACTGAATGGATGGACATCTCAGCACAGAGTTTTCAGTACCTTCTTAAGCTGTCTGTTTGGCAAAAATGAAAAAGATGCCAATTTGATGTGCTTAATGGTCATTGTGAGTGGTGTCTTGAAAAAATTATTGTTATCAGAACTACTTGCAAAATTGAAAGTCATATTGATATGCGGTTTTCACCAGATGACTTTTTATGATGTCTAGTTGGTCCTAAATGAAAATGGTGTTGAAGTGACCTCAAATATTACCACCATGTTTGTCATCTAAAAGCTGTTGTTATTACTCCTCCACCCTGATGGATGGTCATATGAACATGCTGTTTTCACCTTTTGTCTAGCCACTTGTGGAGGAAATGGTTCCCATCTAACATCTAGTATGACCAGTATGGCAACCATCTGGAAATTCATGTTATTGCTGCTCCTTAAAGGAATTTTATATAGCCATATGGTTTTCACCAGAAGACTTATAATGATGACAGATTGGTTTTAAATGAAAACAATACCAATGTGACTTCTAATACATCAACATCAGAGGCCAGTTTGAAAATAGTTTTTTTCCACAGCTACTACTAGTTGTATTATTATGTTGATAATTTGTTCACAATAAGACTTCAGATAATGTGTAGTTTGGAAAATGGTGCCAATCTAACATCTTATATGGCCACCATGGTAACCATTTTGAAACTCTTAAGCTACTTCTGGGCAAAACATTGAGTCAGTATGAGGTTTTGACCTACACATTTCATAAATTAAAATTATGCCAGTCGAATATGGCTGACATGATCACCAACTTGTAAACCTTGTTATCATTCAAGAGTAGCAAACATGATTTCAACATTTAATAGTTGAGAAAAATAGAAACAAGTCCTATCATGTATTCCAGGAAATTCTTTTTAGTCAGTAGAGCATCATTTCGTTTGAAGGACTCTATTTTTCTGGGGCTGCCTTGGAAGACTTTAATTACATACTTTAGTGTATATCTGGTTCCATTGAAAGTGTCTGTACTTGTGAAGCAGTCATTGAGTAATTTTGTAAATGGTTAATGTTGACAAATTTCAGTTTACAAATTCTTTTATAAAAACAGCTGTTGTTTAAATCTGTGATATCTTAAGATACATATGTGTTTCATTTTTGTGAAGCACACTTTAGTTAAGGTTTTTGTTGAAGTGTTTCATTTACTTATATTTTCTAAACCACATGATAAATTCTCATCATACTGGTTTGAAAGATTTTGAATCTAAGATAATAAATTCTCTCACTCTCTCTTTTTCTCACCTGTGACCTGGGGTGGGTGGGTAAGATTCATAATTCATGAAACTTTGAGGTTTTGGTTTTTTGATTTGCTTATATTTCCTAAACTCCTTAATTTTTTTCTTCAATTGGATGAATTATTTTGAATCTAAGACAATACATTTTATGATGTGTGCTTATCCCATTGACTTTTGGTTGAAAATTTGTGTCAAGGTTTAGGCTGAAGTTTCTTTATTTGCTGATATTTCCTAAACCTTGGATGGATTTTCTTCATACTTGGAATGAATCATTATAAAGGTAAGATAAATCATTTAGAATAGACCTGGTGGATTCCTGCATGTATGAAGAGGCAACAAATGGAAGATTGGCTGATGGTTGCTCTGTGGTTAGTGTGCTAGACCCCAAACTATAAAGAATTTTGGCTTGAATTGTCTCGTTGGAGCAAAACTAGTCAGCTACCTGGTGTGCCCATGTGCAAAGCACTTGATTTGGATTGCCTCATCAAGATTTTTAAACTTTATTTTAATGTATTTGATTATACTGACCTCATGTCTGCTGGTCATATCACATCATGTCATATCCATTGCAAATTCTGTTTTGGCTCAGTAACTTTTAATGGATTTCATGGATTCCTATCAGTTTGGTCTGAAGTTGTATGTTTAACAGGGTCTCTGTTAATAGTAGTTTTGTCATATTACACACCAAACATCTGCTCCAAATTGCCCAGGAAGCTACTACTGGATGGCCTAGGGACTTCCTTTTTGTTTACCTATAGGCCAAGTTAATAATACCCTGTCATTACCACCAAATATAATTTATCTAGACCACCAGTGTCAGGTAATTGTGCCAATTAATTGGTTTATAATATCCAGTAATGAAAATATCAACCTTGTGTGGACATTGCTTAGAAATAATTGATACTAAGGTATTAGTCATCGATTTAGTTGCATCTTATCAAATTCTGCTTACAAATTGTGTTTATTCCTTGCCAATCTACTGCCACTAACATTTCATTGTGTACTGAAAATAAGGGTTTCTGCACAGTGAGTTTGGTTGAAGGCCACATACCTTGACCAAAGGTCATTGGTCATAAATTTCCAGAATTAGCCTGCCCTACAAATACAATGTAAATAACTGGCAAACACGGGGTGGGTGTATAATGTGTCATTCTCTGTACTCTTTGTTATGTTGTTATATGTCTTCTGTTTTTCACACTATTTAGTTTTGGTGACATAATTATTAAGACACAAATATACCAAAATATTCATGCTTTAATACAATTATTTTTTTAGTTTCTTGGTTTCCACAGAGATTTTTGTCTTTGTTCATTTACTTGGCTTAGTGTTATAATATTTTGACATTAATTTGTAGCATATTTGATCCCATATGATGTGCAATAGTAAGATTTGAAGAAGCTTCTCATTTTATATGTCCCTGTTTTAGAAATCCAGAAATGTGCTTTATTCAGTTATCTGCACAACGGACTG
This sequence comes from Venustaconcha ellipsiformis, assembly GCA_003401595.1. Classification (NCBI taxonomy): domain Eukaryota; kingdom Metazoa; phylum Mollusca; class Bivalvia; order Unionida; family Unionidae; genus Venustaconcha; species Venustaconcha ellipsiformis. The sequence continues at coordinate 6,447 of QKMX01233270.1, read as the reverse complement.
TGTCCATGGTAGCAATTTTTGGTTTAGTCTGTATGTCAGTGAATTAATAAATGTAAAGATAAGCATTTTAGATTGGAAGTATTTTTTGTGAATTACTTAGAAAATATGAAGATAAATGTGCTGATTGGTGTTAACAATTGTTGAAGGTCATTCAGCAAATATTTCAGCACGTTTTACTGGTTAGGGACCGACCATTTAATGTGGATAGGGGTAGGGGTTGTACATCTGAACTAAGATTTCTTATAGCAAGATTTGGAGCCCAACATCTTGCTTGGAAAAAAATAAAACTGCCCCTTCCCCATTTAAATGGTCAGTACCTTATGCGATGTGCAGTAAAACAATGATTAACAGCAATCTTTTTTTCTTGAGTTCTTGGTCATGGTGATTACCATAGTATCCCTTGAATATTTTACATAAACTATAAATTTGTTAGTTACTGTAATAATATTTATTTGTGTGGAGATTAGTATTCATGGTTTTGTAAAAAAAAAAATTTTGGTGGGTTCTTGAATTTGTCATTTTGCCCGTCGAGGTTTGCATATTAGGAGGCATTTCATTTCTTGGTACAACCTGTACAAATATCCAAAGAATGCAAAAGAATAAAGCTATGCAGACACATACAGTGGTCACTTAAATGTTTAATACAATACTAATATTTGATAAATCAACGTTAATATGGTAATAAAATATTGGTACTAATACTACCGCATGTATTAGCAAAAATCAACAGCTGGGCAAGTTCAGTACATGATCTGATTTCATCCAAGTGAATAACATCAGTGGATGCCAGTTCAGCCAGCAAAACTAAAACAGTACTACCACCTTATGAACACACAATGCCTGTCAATATTAAACCCTTGCATGATGTTTTCATCTAAGTGCTCAACATCAAAGGAAAGCAACACCACCAAAGTGCAAAGATGACAACTAAACTGAAGGACCATAAATCTTTTGTGTGCCTGCTTCAAGTACAAACTTCAACCATTCTATTTGACAAGAAATAGAGTACAAAGAAGAAATCAGACTTTCACAGCAGGTATGCTAAACTGGTCATGATGACCATCACAGGAAAGGAAGATGCTGCTAATGATATCAGTGTACTATATTAGTAAATCTTGCATCCTCATGAATGAAGAAGATTCATGCTGAATGTATAATTGCAGTTCATGCAACAATGAATGAAAGCTAATATTTTATTACCAGATAACAGTATTAATGTTGATTTATTAAATTTTAGTAACAATGTCAATCTGTAGGAACAAAAACTGTGTGTAGGGGTCATCATCATACATGGCAAATATTTTGGTGGGTCTTCGAATTCATGGTTTGGTACAATAACGAGAAACATGAAAATTGGTCACCTGCAAATATATCTGATACTACAGACATAATCTATCTGCACTGGATCTATATAATCAATCTAATCAGCCAGAGAACCTTTTATATGCATGGAAATGCTTATTTATTTTAGCGAGACATTGAATTTTACAATTATATAATAGAATGACATGGAGTATTGCCTGATCTAATTATCCATTAACAGACATAACATACTTCATGCCAAAACTTGAATAGTGATATTCAACAGTAGGCATTTGCTTGTTATGTTTAAGTGAAGGTCTAATAACTTAGTCAAGAATAAATATACAAACATCATGTCAGGAAGGGAACTATATATAGATGTTACATTATTTCACTAGAAGCAGGTTTATAATTAAAATGCATCTCTACAGGGAGTTAGGGTGGCTCAGTTATTAGTATACCCGACTTGCAACAGAAATGGTGCTCGTTGCAATTCAAACATTGTATTGGCCCAGGTCAGCAACTAATGTGTGTCTGTTGGTAAGGAATTTTACTTTGATTGACAGGACACTAAATAACCTATGTGTGTTGCCAATGAACCAATGAAAAGCATTCATACAGTATTTTCATCCAAACAGAATTGGCAGAATTGTCTACTAGTTGTGTTGCCAATTTGCCTGGATCATTGTGTATTATATATTGGGGTTATTGCAGGCCATACCAATGCATACCTTTATACTACATTAATATGATTCAGAACTTAAAGTAATTAAAAAATTCAGCTTGTTATTGGCCTTCTGTTAGATTAGGAACTCCTTTATCATAAATTAATTGTATGACCCATCTATTGACAAACTGTACATATTGTAAATATATTGTTAACACTGATTTACTTGCCTACATTTTAAAAGTTTTAATAAAATGTTTCTCAAATGTTGGCTTCCAGCTTTGTTGTCAATATAATTAGCAATACTCACATAAATTTAACCACTGTTAGAGTTAGTTTTGCCTCTGACATTTTTCTTCCTGTTTTTGTTTAGCTCACTTGATTGTAAGGCCAAGAGAACTTGATTGTATGGCCTTGCATCTGGCTTGAATCGTCCATCATCTGCTTTATGTTCATCTGTCAACAATTCATTTGTATTGCTCAGGAATCCATATTTTTTGTATGATTCCAGTCAGACTTTGGGTAATGGCTGTATCAATTGCATTTGTATCACTCAGGAATCCATATTTTTTGTACGATTCCAGTCAGACTTTGGGTAATGGCTGTTTCATTTGCATTTGTATCACTCAGGAATCCATATTTTTTGTACAATTCCAGTCAGACTTTGGGTAACGGCTGTATATCATCAAAGTCTTTGAACAGTGAAATCCATGCATCTTGCATCCAATTAGTTATCCTTGTTACCACTCAGGAAGCCATACTTCAGATCCAGCTTTAATCAGACTTGGAATAGATGTTTTTATCATTTAAGAGAGCTGGATAATGAACAAGTTAAAAAAACAACTTGAAGTGGTCATGCATAAAATTGGTTGAGTTTATTGCCACTCTGCAGGCCACATAGCTGATCCAATTAAAATGAAACTTTTAATGTTTATCATGAAGATCATTTTGCAAGATGATAATGACCAAGATCCATAAAAACTAATGAGGTGGTCTTTGGATCTGAATTTGAACAAGCATTGAAAACATTTTTATATGATCAAGATCTGAAGTTAAGGCTAATCTGGAGACTGCATCAGATTTGGATGAAACTTAAAATGCTTTTATCACCAAGATCTTGTACAAATTTGACAATGATCAAGATGCACACATGAATGAGTTGATCTAACTTGCTGAACTTGTTACCACTCTAGAGATTATGGTCCAATTTTAATGGGCTTATCATCATGATATTGGGCGGTTTGGTTAGTAAGTAGGATCCACACAAATTAATGGAGTGATCTTGCATCAGAGTGACTATCAATTATTACAAATCTTAAAGCTATATTTTATACGTGTTGGGGGTTTATTATTTAGATTTGATTACATTATTAGCACTGAGATACTGCATATTATGCGCTTTGGAAAGAACACATACGAATATGTAGTGAAATAGTAAAAAGCAGCATGATAGAAAGTTTGGGAGATAGTTTACATAGGATGTGCTCTTACAATACTACAAAAGCCCGCTTGGTGGGTATTCAACCAGACTAAGTTCAGTAAGCTAGATAAGTGATATCGGGCTCACTTACAATTTTTGTTTTGTTGCTCGCAATTCCCTTCATCCCTGTTAGCAGTGCAACAGCAAATTGGCAAGTATGGTCACAAGAAGACATTGAACACTTCTCCAGATGTTAATTAGATGTGAGCACTTAGCGGATACACCTTATAGTATGTGGAATTTAGTGGGCCTATTTAAGGTGTCTTGATTGTCTATTGTCACCTGTTCGGGTTGTGGAATAGATTTCTCTCCAAAATCTTTGTTACTTGATCAGACCAGTCATTGATTGGTGACTGGGCACCGGGTGCCAGATCGAGGCACCAGGCATGGATTAAAATTACACGTGTCAGCTACTGAGACCCAGGGCTAGCTACTGCGCACTGCCCATCAAAAACGAGTTACCAAATTAGGTAAAATGCTCGTCATCCGAGGTAGTGTCCTGCCTAATCTGGGGAAGGGACCTCAAGAACCTCGTCCAGTGTTTGCCTTTAATTCCTATAGGGTCTGGTGATTCCCATCATTGGTTGGTGAACCTGGATATTTGCATTTCCCCCATGTCATCATGGACGTGTTTTTCTTGTTCTCATTAGTGTATGGACGGTGTGGTCCATAGGCTTTGTGCGTCCTCAGCCCCTTCAGGTTCGTTTTCGGCGGAAAGGAGGGGGCAGGAGGGTACCAGTCAATCGAGATGTGATTCTCATTCCGGTTCTCGGAGGAAAGAGGACTAGACAACATAGTCTCGCCCATTTTGATTTGCTATCGCGAGTCTGAGACACCAACTGAGTTAATGCTGCCTCATCTTCACTGCACACCGGGCAAGCGAGGGAGGAGAAGGATTTTTAGATTTTTACAAGGCATTCAACAAATCTACTGCCGTCTTTCCCGGAGCTGCGTCCGATACTTGAAGATAAAGGATATTGCTCGAAGACTGGCACAAGGCAAATAGGAAAAATGGATTGGTCAGTCCTCTTTGCTACTGTGTGGCCCTTGTTGTTAGCAGAGGCCTGGAGTCTGAAGCATTCTAAATGGGTATTTACACGGGGACCATGACACATGTACCTGTTTTGAGGTTTTGTAGCTTAAAGAGCGCGCTTGAGTCTCCGTTGTCTTGTATGTCGTCTTTTCATCCATTTTTTAATTTACTAAGGGAGTTCTTGCCTCTGGCCATTTTTGCAGAGACCCCTGGATCTATTGATACTATTGTGTGTGAACGCCATTTTCAGCACACGAGTTCTTGTACTTGGCGACCTTTATAACTGGTCAAAGAAGAGCTCCCGGAAAACCCCGTTAAGAACCACTGACCCATGGGAAGCTACTGGCAAGCTT
>QKMX01233027.1:690-11668 GCA_003401595.1 Venustaconcha ellipsiformis | reverse complement strand
CTCTCTCTCTTGATCTCGATCTCTCTCTCTTGATCTCTCTTGATCTCTTGATCTATCTCTTGATCTCTCTCTCTTGATCTCTCTTCATCTCTTCATCTCTCTCTTCATCTCTGTCTTGATCTATAACTACATTCTTCATCTTTGGTCCATGTGGCCCATGCTATTAAAGATGTTGGATGACCAATAACCTTGACTTTTCAAAAGTACTGAACACAAGTTGGTACAAAATGTCATAGTTAATAAAAATTTATGTTAAAATTTGAATTCATTGAATGCTTCACCGTAGTTTGTAATCTCTAAAATGATTTCTTTGCCATTTCAGGGACCTTGCAGTAGAGTTACCATTTACACTTACCCATCCAAAACCACCAGAGACCCCACCCCCAACACGACCAGTCAGCACTACCCAGGTAGAGGGAGGGGACATCCCTGTGGACACCAACCTCATTCAACTGGACACTAAGTATGTATACTTTGATCAGTATGTTTAGAGACTGAGAAACAAGAGATAGATACACAGACTGCTACCTTATGTACTTGTTTACGAGTCCAACATATGATGTATGTAAAATATACCATCTTAACTCATAAGATGAGACCAACTGCAAACTGCATAGGTCCAGATCTGCGGTCACATAATCAGCTGGTGGATCTGGATCTGTGCAGTTTGTTTGGAGTAATCAATAGAACAAACAACATAGACCTTGATTTGAAAGCACATTATATTTTGGCAGATCAGGATCTTAGTTATTTTGCAGTTGGACTTGACCTATAAATGAGTTAATGTGGTATGTTATGGTTATAGTCTTCTGAGGCTATTGATGTGGATATGTCCAACTTCACTTTCCTGCCATCAGCATTACTTGTGCCTCATTGCTCTGAATTTCCAGAGGGCTGCCCACTATCAAGTTAGACTTGGTTTGATTTACTGTGCAATAATATCTGTGGTTGCCAAGCTTTTATGACTATAAAGTAGTCTGGCTAACTGTCTTTCATATTTGAGAATGTTTTAACTGTTGAATCATATACACAACAGGTATAGAATAGAGAAAGCCAACCCGAAGCTCATCCTCGCACTAAGGACTTTATCAGCAGACTGAATATCATGTTGGTTAGTAGACCAGTCTGTACTTTTAAAGAAAATGGTGGCTGATGTTAAGCGAAACAGGCTTCTACAGTCTAACTTGCAGATGGTTACTTTGAAACTTAAAAGAACATGTCTGATCAGAGAAAGAACAAATCAACACTGCTTTATAAATTTTTAATGAACAATATGAGGTTGAAGACATTGTCATGCTCATCACAGAATTTTTGGACTTAATAATCGTTTGGCTAAAATTAGACATTTAGATTAGTTAAAGTGACTGTTGAATATAAATAATTTATCATTATGTTTTGTGTTTGTATTCTTGTTCTAATCCACATGGACTTTGCCCATTTTTGCCAAGTATTTTCACCTACTGCAGATCCAGGTTAGTAGCAAAGAGAAATGTACAGTTTTCATACAGTGTATTACATTTAACATATAGGTCACAATTTGTATGATCCGATTATGCTTTTTTGCAATTTATAATAGCAAATATTCCACATATACATGTATGTAAACCTAAATCTTGACAGAATACTGTCAGAACTGGATGTCAGTCCATCAGCTTCCAGAAAATACTGGAACCTGTTTGCGTCTGGTTGACTTGAGTAATTATGAGTACCGTATAAACTCGCTTATAAATCAATCTAAACTGCAAACCGCACAGACCCAGATCTGTCAATGTACATTCATTAGTACTAATTGAAAAAGGAGCTACTTTTTACTACCACAATGGCCATTTTAAAAATCTTTATTGCTGCTTCTTCTAAATGGATGGTTTTGTTTTCACTAAAAGATTTCTTGTGATATCTAGTTGGTCCTAAATGAAATTGGTGCTAATCTGATACTCATTATGGCTGCTATAGTGGCCATGCTGAAAATCTTGTTATCTCTATTCCTTCTGAAATGAAAAAGTCTTGTTGACAGATATACTGGCTGCTATGTATTGCCTGTCATATGCTGAAAAATGGCATTAATCCCATAACAACAATCACTTCCCATTGCATAAAATTTCTTGGATATCTTTCCACCCCGTTTCCTTGACAGAGCATGCATCAGAAAAATTGCACATCTAACATGTACCTGTTGGCATATACTAATGCAGAAATTTATGTACCGTTCTGCATCAATTAATAACTGTGGTGATCTTTTATAGTAAGTGATGTTTCATAAAGTGCTTTGTGAACTGGTTATTAATTTGTTATAGTTTCCCTTTTATTTCCACTCTGTTTCCAAGACCTATTGTGAAGAAATGTTTGAAAGCATTGATACAAATAAAACTTGAAAAGAGATTATAAACACCATTTATACTATATGTGTTATGATATATGATGAAGAACAGTGAAACATTGTGACATGTATGTCATAATCCTTTCCAAAGTGTATTCTACAAAAAAAATATGGCATTACATATTAAAGTAAAAAAATTAAAACAATACAGCAGTTATGTTACCTTCTGTACCTTGACCCTTAAACTTTGATATAAAATATTGTTTATAAGAGATTATGACAATTGTTTAATTCTTGGAATTGTGTAGACTGTATTGATTGTTGTACTCTGTCAGCAGTGACCATTCATGTTGTCAACAAAGTGATTTCAATTTTTTAAAAAGTCACATTTTTTACAAATCTGCAAGCATTACCAGGCATTGGCAAAAGAGTGACATTCTTTCATTGGAAGTCAGTGCTTCATCTGTTGAGGTAGCTTCCTGTTGTTGAGCTTCAGTGTTTAAAAATGCACATTAACTGTTGAATGACAATGTCACAAAAACCACACACCTTAAAACTTAAATGACATTTGTGAAAAATGGATTTGGACTAAGTAACACATATTGATGTTAGGTTTTCATATTTTTGCATTACAATGATGTCTAGATTTCAATAAAACACTAAATATACTTGATATATCTATATTTTATATTTCCAATATTACATAATAAGTAAATAGAGCAAATGACTTAAATTGGGACATTTCCTGGCAACAACTGGTCAGTGACATGCTTCGATGTTTCAAAATAAGCACTGTTGAATGAAAATGTTTCTTGTTATCATAAAACCAAATGCTGTAAAACTAAGAAGATATTAGCTTTTCTAAAGCTAATTTGGACATAGAAATATATTGCCATTAATTACTGATATTATTGTGTAAAACTGGCACTTAGTGGTATATAAAGCAAAACATGTATATTTTTACTTTCAAATGCATTTAAATGTAACAAGAAGTTGTAATGGTCCTGATTCACGTCTAAAATTATTAATATTTTATTTTCTAAAGCTAAATTCTGTCACACCCCACCCCTGGTAGAGTTTTTGTTAAATTAAATCTAAGTTCAAGTATGTCAAGGGAATTGTTTTGAAAACATAAAGTGCTTCAGTTTAAGGAAGCTGCTTAGGCTGGGATAATTTCCTGTAATGTAAGCGCCCAAAAGATGTGAATAAAAGTGAAAGATAAGAATGGCCTGACATGAAAGTGTTGATATTCAATGCTATCTTTTTTTTACCAACAACGGTTCAAAAGAAATATTAACTTCTGAAAGAAAGTAAAATTGTTGGACTTTAATATGGATTTAGAAATTCAATGAGATTAAGATATATTTTTGCATAAAAAAATTTTCTAGTGGTATATAAAACAAACTGTAAAATATTTATTTTCTCCATTAGTCTTTCAAAGCAGTGCATATAATGCAAGTCTGCAACAGTGGCACAAAATTATGACATGTTTACAAAACTTCTATGACACTACAGGTTTTAAGTTTTACCAAAAATCTATCTTTTTTTGTCATAAAATGTGTTTGTTATATGCAAAAATGAGAGAGATTATGTCAATTAACTTTCAGTCAACATAACCCATAGCTTTTATTGCTAACTCAGAAAAAAGCATTGTTAATTGGAGCTTTTTGAAATATCCTGCAATTATCTTCATTTTGGAATTTATCTAGTAACAAAGTTAGAAATAAAACTTTGATTCTTCTCTTTATTCAGGGTAAGTATATAAGTAAATTTATATTTAGCAATTCATTTTATATAATTATTTGGGTAATATCAGTAGTCGAATCCAGTCATAATTAACAAATACAAACTTAAAGCTTAAGAAATTTAATATATTGAAATTCAGATGAGTGAGTATTACTGCAATAATCAAACTGATCACACTGACAGTATTGGCAATGACCTAAGAAATAATATGAATAGTTAAAAATAAACAGGATATAATTGGGATTTACATCCTAGGAATTCAAAATCTCTTTCAGCTCTAGTTCAGAGTAGTGAAAAAAGTTTTAGCAGGGATACCTGTTTACAGCCATTAAAAATATGAAGGCAGGTATTAGTAGCAATAAGTGTAATTAGAGATAGAATTTTATAACCTTGACAAACATGTGGCTGGGCATGTTCAAGCAATATACAAGGCATAATTGATAGATCAGATTTGTTTAGTTTATGTATAATACTCTAAGTTAAACATGATGGGAGAGTATGAACAAGAAGAAATTCCACTTAGATAAAGCTAAAACCAAACCAACTTAAAAAAAATGGAAGGCCATTTATTATACAGTAAATATAATCATATCTAATGCAGATGTCCATTTCATAATTAAGTTTAAATAATAGTAGGTATTTATTTCATTTTAATTGGAAAAGATGATGATATTAATGGATGTTCAGGAGAAATCGACTGCTTCTGCAGTATGACAAAAGACTAACTTTTTTTTCACCTGTCTGCACATTCTAACTGGCCCACTCATTTTTCTCTGTTGTTTATATGCATATCTTCAGGTATTTAACCTTCGCTTAATATTGCTTTTAATTCAACTAGTCTACAATTTGTTCATGTGACTTTAAGCATAATTTTCGTTCCCAATGATTCAGTACAGTTTTGTCAGTTATGGACATAATTTAAGTAATTTCACATTGTTGGCCTAATTACTAAACTCTGTATCAATACCATTTGATCCATGTTTATTGGTGACAAAATGTTGTATTTTTATTCACATAAACTTCTTAAAAAGCATAATTGAGTCATAGTGGAACAAGTTAGTAACTAAACTGATAAACAATATTCACTTGAAATTCAGCAACAGTTTTGCAGTATTTATCATGTGGATTGAAAGAATTTACTATACCAGATTGTATCAGGATTAACTGGAAATAATAAATTGAAGTTTATCTCCTACCAAAAACAATTAGGTGATTTTTTATTGCTTTTTCCCATCCATTTTGTAATAATAAACTCATCAAACTAGCAATCCTGCATATATTTTTGGGGTTTAGATTGGAGCATGAAGTACTTCAGAGTCTTCATAAAAGCAGTAGGTCTACAGTAAAAGTTAACACATGTCCATTTCCTTAGAAAATATGCTGTATGGATAAGTATGTTTGGGTCACTAGTGTTAACAGAGGTTGGACTAGTAGAGGTTGTATCTTGGATAATACAGTGTATATTTTATTGTGTGGGAACACGTTAAGGAAACAGCTTAAGGGGAGGGTGTGGAAAAAATCAACCACAATATTCCCTGCATTTTTTATTTCAATAACAGAATGAAACCCTCTAATATTTATGTGCGATTTCTTTTTCCTTTTGATTACATTTTAGTATGTCAATCTTTGAATATTAAATGGCATTGTATTCAAGTTAAAAAGAGCATTCTGTACTACGTACTGTAGCTGATCCGACAGGTAAGTTCCACAAGATGTAGTGGATGTCCACTATTTCATAATTATATTGCTCAGACATTCTCATTGGTACAATAAAGCTTAATACATCCACTATGAGCCATGATATGGATAAACCATGATGACCACTACTTCTAGTTGATGACGAAAACAGCATAAAAGTATTAAGATCCACCATGGGAACATCAGCTTTCCATAATCTGCAATGCATGCATTATATCTTAAATTCCTAAAAAGTCTTTCAGCCAGAAGAACAAAAATCCCTTTTAGGGACTCTTGTTATGAATTTTGAAACTATTTTCCAGACTCTAATTGCAGAAACTAGCTTAAAGTTCTGCCTCTGTTCACATGGAAGGTGGTAATAGTCATTTATGTTCTTGAAATTTATTTTTCTTTTACAGGAGTTGGGACATTTTTGTTAATTAGACATATTTTTTGGTTTTCTTTCCTTGTTCAAAATTTGATTTGTATTGATATTTATGATTTCCGATAAAGTCAGAAAATATGTATTTATTTTTAAATATTGGTACAGAGAAAGTAAAATGTAATTTCTCCATAAATAAAGCAGAAACACTTTTACTAAAATGCTCTAAATCTCTTCGCATAATGAGATTTTATATTGTTGTCTTGCTTCATATATGATCATGATTTTTGTAAGAGGTAGAGAAAGTGAATAGTCCTTAATTTGCCTTGTAGTTTTAAATTGTAACCCGTAGAAATGTTAAAATTCTTGGGGGAAAAAATTGTATAATTCCTACATATTAGAAAATCTACACAATTTTCTCAGAAATAAGGCAAGACACCCTTATGGAAAATTCAATATTTATAAATATATTTTAATCCTGATGATATTACAAAAAATCTCATTTTGTATGAGAAAGAAAGTTTAATACTGATTTGATATAAGCAAAGCCAGTTTGCACAAGAACTAAAAGTAACTGTTATATTCAGAAAAATTCTTCATCACCTTCCATATGTGCTTTGATTGACTGTAAATTGGGATTTTTAAACTCTCAAGTATACAAAATCTCCAATTTTGGGTAATGCTTTAATTTGAATCCAGCAGTAAAATATTGCTCAGTCTAGATTGTCATGCAATGTTCCTCAGAGCACGGTCTGCTTCCTTACCTTTGAAATGAATGATTTTCTACCAGCCAGTCTGATGTCACATGGGACACTTTGCACATTTTCTTGATTGAAATGAAACTGTATTAGTGTCTGGGTAAACAGCATCATTGCTTCTGTCTAGAGTCCTTTTTGGTACATTTGACCTTTTCCTCATGGAAATTGAAGTCTGCGCTGCTAGACAATGTCACTCCCTATTACACAGTTACTGACATTTATTAATGGTGGATATGAAATTTTATGACCCAGTAAATATGGTATTGATCAGTGCAAAATTAATGGTTGTTGTGGTGAATTTATGTGTACATAAAATTTTATATTCACCAAAAACAAAGAGCTCTAATTGTTTTCAGCTTGTTGCTATATCAGCTAAAAGGCTACAAAAGATAAGTCATGATATAATGTTAAAGTCATTGATGTAATGTTGAAATCATTGATATAATGTTTAAGTCATTGATCTAATGTTAAAATCATTGATGTCACAATGTGCAGTATGATTTATTGTGAATGATGTTATGTCATGTCGTCCAGTGATAATTTTCTTTACTTTGCAAGCCTGGGCAATCAGATACTGAAGTTATCAACATATGTTATGAATTTATTAGCCAATTACGAAGTTAGGAGTTAGAATACAGTAAAGCATTGATAGATGTCCTAGTACTAATCCATGCCCCTCCTCATGTGTGTGTGCATGTCACAAACACATGCAAGCGCACACACACACACATACACATACACAGCCTTATTATATTTATAATTCTTTATATCCCCCTCCTTAAAAACACGAATATAATTCTTCAGTAGATAGTGGAGTTTGCTTCATAAAGCACAAATTAATCATGTTCATGACTTATTGCATGCCAGAAATAAGATGGAATCTATTATTTTATGACATCTGTCCATCGTTTCCTATTTCATTTCTGCACAATAGCTTGAGTTTTCTGTAATGTCAGCTATGACCAGACTGTAAGTAGTTGTTTTGAGGATCAGAAAGAATCCTATCAATTTTGGGGCCAAAAAGTCAAATGTCAAAGTCACTATGGCTAAAATAAGAAAAATTATCTTTGCACAATAACATAGCTTTCATTTCAGACCTGGACCTCATTTGAACATGGAATAAGATAGAAACCTATTGATTTGAGGGTCAAATGGTCATGGTCACTGTTCTGAATTTGATTTTGGGGTCAAAAGGTCAGAAGGTTACACTGTGACTTAAAGAAGAAAAATGGTATTTGCATCATTATTTTGGTCCTTGACCTTGACCTAAGTTTGTGGAGGGCTTGATTATGAAAGAGGTCTGTCAATTCTTTATTGGGGAAAACATTAGAGTAGGTAATTTTTTAAATGCCCTACTCTATAATTCATTATAGTATTGTAGTATAATTGATTTCCTCTTTTCACAAATCAACAACTGTTTGCATCAATGCAGAAGTTTTAATGATAGAAGTTCCATTCACCTTCACAAGTGTTTTTGAACAGTATGAGAGTGTTGTCAAAATTTCCATCTGCCTTGGCCACTCATTTTGGATAATATGGAGAGGACTTCCATGAGGACTTGAAATTGCATATTCTAGTTTAAAATGAGAGTGTGTGTTCAGTCTAATTATGGTACAATTATGTTTCTTTAAATGTGGATGTGTGATGGTGGAATCTCCATTTAATATTGCATTTGACAGCAGATTATTTGATAGATTTGATTCCTGCCAAATGTTGCCATATAATAATACACAAATAAACTTATTTTGGTGTGGAGTGAATTATTCCTCTGATGCCTATGACATGCTGTTTGCTATATGTTACTAAGAATAGTTTGTATTTCTAATAATAGAAACATTTATATCACCATAAAGCTAGGGATTTAGCCCAAATTTTTATCTTATGAGGAAATGATTATGGGTAGAGTGTCTGCCTCCTTTGATATTGTTTGACATCTTTTTGTAGAATGATTTCAAAAGGAAATGCAAAAAAAAGGTATTTGCTTTAATGTTTTCAGGCAAAAATAGTTTTATCAATTTTTATTTACTTTTTTAGAGATGCAAGGAAAACATATTTAAGTAGTTAAAAGATTATATTTTTGGCTTAATATTTATATTTTGATATGATCAAACAAAGAACAAAGTATCTCACAATTTATATTCATCCCTTTGTTCCCTAATTAATCCTCTAAGTAAATCTTCTCTTTACTATAATGTAGTTGGCACTTTTAGGTTTAACGTAGTCCATTTAGATCTTATATAATAAGCACTCCCAAAATTTAAATTTCTAAGTATACATATTGTTAACATTTTGAGTAAATAATTCAATATATTTTGTGTCCCGTTCACTCTGTAAAAAACAAAACCTTGATAAACTATTTTGGCAATAATACAAATGTTTATTTTATTCTCTGAAGACCTTTACAATACAAAAAAGAGGCAACATGTCAAAGATAGATCCTGCTAGATGACGACAGATCTGAATGGCATTGACATCAAAATATAATTTTTACATGATTAGCAGTGGATGTTGTAAACTTGTTGCTTGCTATTTTCCTTGGTCTTTGAATATGCAAAATGACAATCCAAGCACAAGTTAAACTCTTCAGTGTACAAGGTCACATGTCTTGCAAAGCTTCATTTTGAATGGGCAAAACAATGCTGGCAGTGATCATCCCTTGGAGTTGCACATCAAAGTGTGAGTCACCTTGATATGTCTATTTCCAAGCCTTAATGAAAACGGAGTGCATGCATTGCATCAGCTGCAGCATACCCAACAAAAAAGGAAGCTATCCAACAGACAGATGATAGTTACATTAGGTATCAAACAACTGCCATTTTGTTTCTGAGAGACCAAAGCTTAATATTTTAAAGTGTTCATCGTAACAAGAACTTCAAACTCAGAATGGATCTAAGGACTAACTCATGCAATATGATTTAGTACTGCTAAATATGGGTGTTGCAGAAGAGCCTGAAAATGGCAGTATCATGGAGGAGTATGTGTAATCAGAAACATCTGCACACTTAATTTTCTGTTGCTTCAGAAAAGGAATTCAAGGGGTTTGAGGCAGATATATTCTAAAGGATTGTGATACAAAAAGCATGTGCATGGGACTGATGCTGCAGTGACTTTTCCTTTGGCTTTACTTTTTACAGTCGCAACATTTGTTTGAGATAGGATTTTACTCCATATATAAAATGCATTATTTTTTAGTCAAAATAGTGTGGTTCATTTTTAAGGCAAAATGATGAAATGCAGCAATGATTTATGAAAATATGAGCCTTCTGCAATATTAGCAAATCCCACAAAACTAAATTTCAGAACTCCCAAATGAGTTTGACTTCGTGAAGTACAACAGCATTTGCACACTTCGTTTTTTGCACACTTCCAACACCATATAAACATTAGTCATTTTAGAGTGTGCAACATCCATCAACATAGCAACAACACTGTCCAGCTTTGTTTGCCACTGTCACTGCAGATAGAGAAAGATCATTTTCGAAAAAACTTCAGGGAACCTGGAAATTTGAACATACCAGTCTCCATTGAACAACAGTCTAACACAAGTCTCAAGGTGAACGGAAAATGACATTTGTATTTACCCCCATTCCAACTGAACTGTTGGGAGCAACAGAGACTGCAACTAATAAAGAAAATATTCCACTCTTCAATGGTTTTTAAAGACAGAAACTTGGTATATTGTTTTATTAAATGGCTATTAAATTGCAACATTTCTGGTTTGTAAGTGTATTAAATGAATCAGAGAAAATGGAGATGCTATTTTCTTGTTATATAATTGAATTTCCAGTAATTTTATATAGGCTTATATGAAGAAATAACTTGTTTACAAATCTGGATAACATCACTTTTTAGATCATGCACACTGACACCACCTTTGGGATGTAAAACATGCTCTAAGGTATAACAATGTCTGTGAATATGGCAGATATGCACACAGTAATGTTATATTCCCATATAACTTGGATGAATGTTATATTCCTGTTACACACATCATACAGATTAACAAATATGATTGAAGGTTTAAAATATTGAGCTTCTTTTAACTTGTTTGTGATTTTGCTTTTAATTCTCTCTCTCTCTCTCTCTCTCTCTCTCTCT
>QKMX01233015.1:336-10751 GCA_003401595.1 Venustaconcha ellipsiformis | reverse complement strand
TTGATTGCATGACCTGGAGCTTTTAGGTACAATTGATTACATGACCTGGAGAGTATTAGTCCCTTTGAGGAACTTTTGTTTGATGACAAAACCAGTGATCCAAAATAGTAACATTTGCCACAAAAGTTAGTGTTTGCTTGTGAAAAATGTAAACTGGTTGTTGTCTGTTGACTGTAATAATCATAATGCAAAATTGATATCAACATAGTTCTGTTGCAAGTTTATAACCATACTTTTTGCTAGAACAGCGCATGCAGTTCCTTTTTTATTGAGAGACTGCAGGTTTTACATGTGACAAATGTGGTTTTCAGCTGTAAATATAATGCTGTTGCTGTATATAAAAGTGACTAGACTGATACTTTACATGTGCAGTCAACATTGGCTAAATACAACCATGAAAGACTGCGGACATTGAAAGAAGTATAAAAGATGACAGTTGTCTGTAAATTACTGTTATCTGAACTCTATAAATGCAGACATAGATCTCAATATAAGCAAATCATCATAAGTAAAAAAATTAGAGACCAGCAGTGTATAATTGGGATGGTTTAGAAAACTTGAATAGTGAACTTTAGTGCTATCCTGAGGTTGAGGCAGATCTTGTCTGTTGACAGTTCTGACAAATCTATGTATTCTAAAATAATTAATTTTGATTTTTTAATGCTTGCTAATTACCTTATTTAAAAGAAATTCTATCAATTTCTGTTCTCAGTTGATGAAATTACATTACTTGGTTTTGATGAATTAGAATTGGAAATTGTATCTAAAACATTAGGGTGGATTACCCATATGGCTAATGAATTTTGATATGATATTTTGAGTGCTGAAAACTTTCGACTTTTGGGTTGGTAGAATATAGCTTGATATTGAATCGAGGTTCACCAGGGTTATTGAAAATTCGAAGCAGTCTACTGGTCATTGTCAGAGGTCAAGATTGATTTGCCAGTGAGAGTTCTACTTTTCGGATTAAAGACTTAAAAATTAAGATATATATTTCATTACAGTTTTTATACAAAAGACAAGAAAAATATTTACTTTGTCCCATTGTGCCAAGTTCTTACATAGTTGAAAAACTATTTCAAATATTTTATGCCACTTTGTAATTTTCACAATATTTATATCCTTAATAAAGTGTGTGTTATTTTTTCCAGCAATTCTCGATTAAATGAGATAGAATTCAATCCTAGGGTAATAGCTCTTCAAAATAAATGGAGGACGGTTTGGAGAATGTCTGTAGATCGGAAAAAGAACTTAGAAGATGCCTTAGATACATTAATGGAGGTAAGAGCTCCTTTTTATGTATGCTGATAATTTGCATCTTATCCTCTCTTTTTCTTTTTCATCTCGTCTCCATTTGAAACTTTAGGGTGACTTTACAATTAATATTAGAATGTACTGAAATGTTCTGTTCAGTAAATACACCCTTACCCCACTCCTTTCTTAACAATATCTCCCCCACACCCCCAAAAAAATTTCTCTCATCCAAAATTGCCATGCAGGTTAAATGTGGTGAGAGGTAGTAATGTGCAAATAATCATTTTCAAATTCTGTAAAGAGCAAGATGCATATATTTACCTAGCCTTTCTAAAATCATATCATTAAAGTTCATAATACTAGAAAGAACTATTTTTTGTATTCCAGCACCCTTCTGGTGTGCTCTGAAGGTATTTGTTTAACCATGCTTAAACTTATTATTTTAGCATTTATTTAGATTGTTTTAAAATTAATTTTTATAAAATCTATTTGTAATTATAAGAATTGAAATTCTTATTTTGCAAGATTAATGCATTCATAAAGTTTAAAAATTAACTGTGAACAGCCTTCAGCTGGTGATAGGATTTGTATTGTGTGTAATTAGTCGTCCAGCTGGTATAGGATTTGTGTAGTGTGTAATTAGTCTTCCAGATGGTATAGGATTTGTGTAGTGTGTAATTAGGATTTGTGTAGTGTGTAATTAGTCTTCCAACTTCAGGACATTATGAATCCTGCAAACTGGGACACTTAGTTTTTAAATCAATACACTTTTCAGTTGAGCAAGAATTGAATTAATTGTCTTTTGTTGAAAATTAATTGTTTACATTGAAAACAAATATTTAAAGTGCAATGGAAAATATAGTTCTTTTAAATAAGATGCAAATCATGATAAATATTCTTATTTATTGATTGAAAGAAAAATTTCTTAAAATTGACTCAACTCTTCTTTATCAGTTGGAAAGCTTTAAGAACTTTGACTTTGAGTTGTGGAAGGCAAGGTATCTAAAATGGATCCAGGTAAAGAAAATGAGGATCACAGATTTCTTCAGGCGTCAGGACAAAGACGGCGATGGATATCTGTCTCGTGATGAATTTGTTGAAGGAATGTTGCAGTCAAGTAAGTCTTGCTAAGTGTCATCATTGTTTCTTTTAACACATTTCTGGTAGTTTAGCAAAACAGCTAGAACCAGGGTGAAGTTTTTTAGTGATATACAGAATGCAGAGTAAAATTCTTTCCAAGCGTCATCTATGTGTCTTTTCTAGTTGTTTAGAAAATCCGTTAGAACCAGGGTGAAGTTTTATGCAATATATAGAATGCAGAGTAAAATTACTTACAGAAGTAAAAAGTTGAGGGGCATATAAAAAAATTTACATTTGCCCATCCTAGTTGGGATTTGTTTGCTGAAATTTCTGTTAATTTTTTGAAATTTACAGTTGCTGCTCAATTTTTTATTTAAAATTTTCATGCAGCTGTTAAATTTGCTCCATGGGTCATGTGATCATTGAGTAGTCAAAGTCTGTTTGAAATATGTACACATCAAAGCTTGGTGGCACCTTGGTCAGTGTTCATAACATCTACACTTAAAGTAACTTAGCAGCCATTAAAGGAAGTACTAATTAAAATCACTAATGTAGACTGCAGTCCAAACTGACACTAGTTATCATAGGTTTTTGTTGTTGCTTCCAAATCAGCAATGTAAACATCTCTCTAAAATACAAGGTTTCATTCTGACTATCTTTTCAGGATTCCCGACTAACAGAACAGAGCTGAATGCAGTGTTTGATATGTTTGACAAAGATCATAGGGAATTTATAGATTATCAAGATTTTGTGGAGGCTATGAAACCAAGCAGACATGTAAGTCCTATTAGAACATCAATGCATTTTACTGGTTGTCTTTGCTTTGGTTTCAGACCAATATTATTTTATGAAACACAATCTTCTGCTGAATGAGGTAAATAATTGTTAAAAGTAATGTAATAAACTGCTGCTTTTGATTGCAAAGAGAATAATTTTGTAGATAAAAGAAACTAATTTGCATCTGAACCAGCAATTAGAAAGGGGATAATGAAACATTTGAGCTAAGCTTCCCATGGGTGGCTACCTTGCTACCAGGTTTTCAGCGTTTCTTCTTTAAATACATTGCCCAGTCACATTAACACTAGTAAAGTTAACTCCATTACATCTCAGATGTAGCATTCCTAAAAAGATGACTTCCACAGTTTTTGACACATTTTTTGACTTGCTAAACAGGATCACTGAGGCCATTAACTGGATTACACACTTCTATGGCTAATGTACTGATGGCCTCTGATTTTTGGATCAAGGTGCTTGTGGTTTGCTCATCACTCAGGCTGTATGATCTGTTTGTGCTCCATGTGATGACCATGTGACAGTTACTATTTGATATTAGGATAGAGAATGTGGCAGCCAAAGAACTGCCACTCCAACTGGCCATTGTAAAGATGTTGCAGCAGAATCAATCTTGGCCTCAGTGGAGAGATGATCATTGACAAAGGAATTTAAAAAAAAAAAACAAGTACTGCGCAGTAACCTCAAAAGTTTCAGCCTCAGTTATATTTCAGGTAGGCCCTTTAGTTTAGGAGTCATTTTAATGAAATGGCAACAACACCTGCCATTGACTTGCTACCCCAATCACCAACTGACAGTCTACAGTTTGATGCCAGGCTTCTTCGTTCCATAAACATTGGATCAAATTTTGCAAATGACTTTGTGAATACCGTTTTTTTTGGATGGCTTTGGATTTCATGTCTGGCCCTCTCTCCTTTCATTTCCTCTTTCATTATGAACATGCTATCACATTTGGAGAAACCTGAAATTATGAGGGAGGAGATCTGGTAATTACTTGACAGGAGGGTGCTGGAGATTGTTTCAAAACCAAACAGAATAGGATCTTGTTCCAAGCTTGCTTTTGTGCCAAAAGCCAGTCAAAAACTATGGCTGATTATCAAGATCAATGTTACAATAAATGCATTGTCATGCTGAAGTTCAGGATGGAAATAGTTTAATAAATCCAGCTATCCATGAAAAGGGTCCAATTTGTGATTGGAATGACATCCTCCAAAACACTTGTTAAATTCAGTTCAGGTGAATGGCATGAACAAACATCTGTCTCTTTCAGGTTATCTAGGTTTTTTAGTGAACTTAAGTCAGATCTCAAACCATCCCAACACGTGTTCACTTGGGCCCGGAGTTCTTACTAATCTCAACCATATCCATCAGCCTTGTGCAGATTATAAAATTACAAAGAGTAGATTTTTTAGAGGAAGAGAGTACCTGTAACTCCTTTGTTTACTTGGTGGGGTTGAGAATCTGATTGGCTGTCATTTCATTGCAAATGGATCTGATTGGCTGTCATTTCATATACCCATGGATCTGAGCAGCACACCATTTCCAGTCAGGAAGTACTTTTATTTCTACATCATTGACACAGGGACTCTTGGCATGAATTCTTTTGGAAAATACCCAAATGGAAGCTAAAGTATGCCAGTTCTTATTATTGGGGTGCACACCTGTTTCATCAATGCCATTGGCAAGTGGGGACTAGAGAAATTACATTTTCATATAAACCTTCTGGAAATGAAAGAGTAAATCAATACATTTGTGAAAGTTGTTCTTGTCATAATTGACAATTTTGGTATTAGTGGCCTACCACCTAAAACAGGAAGGAGACGGATCACTTGACCTAAGCATTCTTATTTTGATGCTTGTGCTACCAGCTCAGTATTACTGTACAGGTCAGACACTTTCTTGGCTGCCTCATTGTCCAGGTCTTGCTGTCAAAAAGTGGCCAGATCAATCATACCCTTAATCAATCGGTCTTTAATTGGATTTGTGCATTTTGGGGGTGTCCTGTGATAGACCTCTTAACAACAAAATGAAATCACAAACTGCTCACTTTTATCTCTTCAGTACTTGATCCTGGGCTGTGAATGTATTATCAATCAGTTGATTGGGTCTTGGCCCTCACACAGTCCTAGATCTGTTTGATCTAGTAATAGATCTACCAAAGAAAAAAAGAATGAAGATAAATCTGCTCAAAATACCACAGTTGAAGTTATTCTATCCCTCTCTGTACTGGCTTTGTCCTTTGTGCCTGGCTTTTGTCAAGAGTTATGTGAAGAAAGGTGGAGATAATCTTCTAGGTTTGAAGGCCTAAAAGGAATGTGGCACATGTTCTGTATAAAGTCAACAACATTATCTGTTTGAATGCCTCTATCCTGCATCTGGCAACAGGATACATTTTTCTCTACAATCAGTGACTACCGTTTCATGACATCAGACATTTTCAGGCAACATGGCTGTGGAGATATTAGTCGTGATAAAGACCTGCTATCCATTTTTGACTTGAATAAACCAAATTCCCTTGCCTTGTTACTGATAGGAACCTATCATTGGTTTTGACATGGCTAAATACAGATCAGTTTGAGCCTTTAGCCAAAACTGTGCTGAAACAACAATTATACAAGACATGCTTTCATAGTTTTGGCATGCAGATGAATGAGTTCCATGCCCTAAGCCTTATCTAGTTCGGATCAGATGTTTCAGTGTCCAAATGATGCAACCAGGCTTTTGAGGTGCAGAATAGGTTGCCGTTTTGGGTCTTACAGTTGTCAGATTTACCTATTTTTGATAGATACATCAGTAGTGGCAACCTTGCAGGAGCATGTTTATACTCTCGAGCATTACCTGAAGTACAAAAAGTTGGAGGATGCAAAAACATCTCTTGCTTCTGATGAAGGCTAGGAAGGAGAATATACCTCATCCAGCCTTTATTATTATTATGGCTAAAGATGGCAATTTTCTAAGTGTTCCTTATGATCTCTCTGAGATTCACATTTGAAAATAACATTTTTATCTGAGACAATAGATACTGTTGGCTGGCATGCACAATCAACTAGAAGATTTTATCTCTGAGATGGCAGAAACAAGAATTGAATTGTATTGGGTCCAGTGGCTGCTGTTTCCCTACAACCACCAAATCCCAGCTAATGTCAGCACTTTATATGGATTAACCCCGAAAGGTTATTGGAAAAAAGAATTTCATTCTTAAAGGTGTATAGTAGTTACAGATCACATGACCTTCAGTTGTGCTGCTTTTGGGTTAAGAATGTTCATATGAGGAATCCAGCCATCTTTCCTCGAAAGTTGCCAGGTTTAGAGGCAGGATGCTTGGCATTTTCTAAATCTATGACATGTTATCTTAATGTATTCAAAAGAGAAAGAAAACATTTTAATAATTATGTTTTTCTGAGAATAACTACTCTAATTTTCCCAACCTCCCGATGACTGCAATCATTCTGGTTGATGTATTACAAAGCTTAAAACTGGTGCCACCTGGTTGTGGCAGTGGGTAGATGATGAGTTTCTTCCCTTGGTGGATATAATATATTGATGGAAAGAGTCAATTTTTGTCATGGGAGTCGGGTTGGGTTACGGAGGTAGTGGAATTTTTCAGATATTAATGTGATCTGGAAATTATTCTTAGAGAAGTATGATTTACTTTTTTAAAAAAAAAAATTCTTGGTCTTGATAATAGATTTTCATCATTGTATATGTTCAAGCACAAATATTTATATGAAAATTTGACATTGGTAACTTGCTTGTGTGGATAACTGTTTTTTATCCTGATTTGTTGTAACATGCTATGATGTTTACAGTTACATTTGTCTTACAGCAAAAAGACAGGATAAAAAGTGGCAAGAGGAGCCTAACAGATGCAGAACTAGTTCATGATGAAATAGATAAAGAACTTTCTACATGCAAATGTCGCCATCCATTCAAGGCAGAGATGGTAGATGAGGGAAAATATAGAGTAAGATTACTACAGAAATGATTTGTCATTCTAAATGTAATATTTTTTATATTTTTTGCCACATTTAGATCTCTGAGGACAGTTTTGTTGATGGAGGATTGAAGTGTAGCAAGAGTTCCACCATGTACACATATCCCAATGCAGTCTTAAAATATTTGCAATATTCAGCTAGCTTGAAAAAATTAATTGAAGCATACATATTGCTTTTCATTAATGTTCATTTGTTTTCCAATTCCTTGCATAAAAATCAAGTTTTATCCTGTAAAAACTTTAGAATTTTGCATAATGTATTAAAATTAACTCTAATTATTTTCTTACAGCCTTCTAATTGCAGAAAATGGTCATATCATGATAAAATTTGGCTCATGTTTGATTTTTTAAAAGAGTCACATTTATTGTACATTTGTGTTAATGATTCTTTGTTCTGACCTCTTGACAGTTTGGAGAGAAGCAAAGTATTAGACTGGTGCGTTTCCTTAATAGCACTGTAATGGTACGGGTCGGAGGAGGATGGATTACACTCACAGAATTTTTAGAAACTAATGATCCATGTAGAGGTAAATTTTAAGCAACCAATTTTTAACACTAAGCTTCAAACTTTGTATAAAGACAGAACTTTTATTTTGCACTGTGTTCCATGATTTACAATTTAATGTTTTGCATGAATAAATTTGTTTTTTTTAAGTTAAAAGTAGTTTTAAAAAATTTTGTAACTACTTTTGTTAATCACCTTCTGATAGTGAAAGTGTTGTATTTTTGATTGATTTTAGATATTTTTGATAGTCATATTTCCATAATTTTACAGCTGAGAAAATTGCAGAAAAAGGTAATTTCTCATTTGCACATTTGAAACCTGAAGAGAGTCTTTATGCTGTGATTGATTTGTGTTTGTGTGTTACCATTCTGAATCATTTCTGTCATTCCTTATAAGAAGATTAGTGTTTGTGCATTAAATGCTTTGATCATTTAGATAATGCATCTGAAAGTAATTTGAATTGTAATTTTGAGGTTATTGGATTAATGTTGATGATTTGTTTTATATTTCTTTAGAAGATTATGTACATGTACATACATATTTATATGCCTTTAATTGTATATGTAATGCATATTTTAGCACATATGGCAAGGATATGCCGTATAGTTGGTAATTTTACAAAGGCAAAAATGTCACACTTTCATTATTGCGGATTTTCCATAGTATTTGCTGTCTCACAAACTTAATTTTTTATATTTGATTATTTATCACTTTTATTGTTGTGCCACTAGCAGGGGGCATCTTTATTTTCTCTTGTTGATCCGTCTAGCTTGAGAATATTGTCAAAAAGTTTTCAGCAACACAAATTAAATTTGGCTGGCATTTTTGTAATGCATATGTAAATGGCCTGATCGTCATGCATTTATAGCAATTGTTCCATTTTTTTTTTCTTTCTTATTTTGTCTTAAGATTTTTTTGCTGGGCCAGTGTCCATTGGGTACACAAAAATTTTACAAACACAAATCAAGTGATTGATGACATTTTCAAGTATGTTTTATTTCTGTACATGACTGATGAATCACAAATATAGTAAACACTTGCTATAAAACTTGCCTGCTATACAGTACATGAAATGTGTCTTTCAATGTCAGAAGTTAAAGAGCAGCTACACATATCAATGCATTTGTGCAAAATAACTTTTGCCTCAGAGCTTGCTTTTTGTGCACATTCTGACATCCATTTACACAGAAAATGTTTTAAGTATTCACAACTAAACAAGGTACATTGACCACAAAAGCTTTCTTATATCAAGCATCCAATGTGTATTATGATTGATAAATTATATTAATGTAGATTGATACGTTGTATTAATGTCTGTTCCATTGCTGTTTTCATCATAATTTATACATTGAATTAATGAATTAATTGAATACACGCACACACACAAACACACTCTCAAGTCCCACTGCAAACAACCTAGTTTCTGATCTGCCTTTGCTTAATACACTGGTACATCAGGGTCTCTGTTTGTTTTTTGATTACTTTTAATAAACTACACTCGACCCAAATCTGCCAGCATATTATGGGATGGCAGATCTAGGTCTGCAGTTTGCATTTGAACTCACCTTATCATCAAGTATCTATGATATGTTTTGAGTGTGAATTCATTTTAAAAATCAAACAATGGTACTTAATTTTTCAGGCTCTAGACATGATAGAAAAATAAGCTTTAATGCTTACGAGTATAGTAAGTTGCAATGGAATTTACACATCGTTATTTAATAAATTTTAAGATATCATGTGTGTATGTGAAGTTTTATTTTTAAGGTAGCAATGAGTTTAGGTGTTGTAGTCATGTTCTTAAAATTTAATAAATTGTTTTGTTTATTGATTCATCATATGATGAACTTCATAGTGTTCAGTATTTATATCATATTTTAAAAAAATACTGAATTTGAAATAATATATCTTAATTATTTAACAATGACAAAATTCCCAGTGACAGATGTAAAATATGAGTTAGCTTAAATCTGTAAGCCTGCATTTAGGTAAAATCAGAAAAGGCATTGTTGAGGAAGTATCAGTACATTTTTATAGACTCTTGTTACTGGTACTTTCCAATAACGGATTAAAAGATTCTGAACCCTTTGCTACTTTATCGATTATAGCTGCTAGGAATTGGACTTGAAAATGGTGTGGTTTCTAATGCAGTGTTTTGAGACGAGTAGAAAATGTGCCCCAGACTCTGTAACTATTTTTGTATAACATCACTAAAAGTAACCTTGTATATGAATTTAGACACACTGTGTTGAATCTTTTTACTAGAATATGAAACTTTGACAATTGTCTCAAAATATTGCACCTTTTTTATACTTTTTTGATGAAAGAGAGAATCATGATTTTAATACTTATGAGAAGAAATTTGAGTAATTTAGAACTTACATGGAGATGCAGTTATATCAGTTAAAATTGCAAGCTATTTTTATTATGCCAGTACTTAGAATTATCCTAGACAAGTTAAAATCAGGGCATCAATAATTTTACTGTATACCTCGCAGTAAATGCTTTGCTGTTTTAACAACAAGTATGCATGTAGAATTTACATCCACTATCAAATCATTGCAAAGACAAACTTCCATTATATTGTGTTCATAAAAGTTTTGCCTTTTTAAATGCTTGCAGAAAACATGAAATTAAGTTCATGGATATGTGCCCAGTGTTGTATTTCTTTGTTTGTAGTTTATGGGATAGCTTGTCTGTCAGCCATCTGTGACCATCCATCCATTAGAACAAGTTTGGTATTAATACCCCGTGTGGGGCCCCGAGTGGCCAAGTGGTCTAAAGCGCTCT
>QKMX01232992.1:4703-15355 GCA_003401595.1 Venustaconcha ellipsiformis | reverse complement strand
CTCTCCACCCCCACCCCCGACCTCAGAAAATAATTCTGCAACCGGATCAAACTTTCTCTACAGGCAGTGGTTTTGTTTACAATGTCATATAGGTATCAGGGTGACGTAATGTGGACTCAAACATCGGAATATAACGTGAAGCTTAATTGCAGTCCTTTTTTTACACACAATAGAAACCTATTGGTTTATATGTAAAATGGCATTCAGTTCCGTTTTACTCTCAAAAGTAAACTAGATTCGAAAATAAGCTTTCTGATATGTTCCTTTCTTGCATATAAGTAACCACATAGAGAAATATATGTCGTCATAGGCAAAGGCAGTCATTCTAACCTGCATGTGAAATGTAAATTGTAAAAAAATGTATCAGAAAGAATTGAACAATTATACTCTTCATCCATGCTGAATTTAAAGCATAACAAACGCTTAAAGCTATACATAAACAAGCAAACACCAAAAAAGAAAATTGGAAACAAAAATAAAAAGCAAATAATGAAAATACTAAAAAGCAAATAAAGAAAAAGCTATGAGTAAGAGGGAGAAATAGGCATAAAAGAATGACCAAAATGTCTAAATTTTAGACGCAGTATCAGAGTATATAAAACAAGCCAGATTCTTAATTGTTAGGTACATATTGCGGTGATTAGAGACACATTTCAACATTGTAGTCTAGACACAATTCGATTATCTTGTCGTGTTTTTACTTAATAAAACACTTTAAGGATTGAATACAGAACATTAGGATCAATACATTAACGATCCTTTATAAATTAATTCGAATTTGATCCAATTTTATCACCAAAATGTTTGCATTGCCTCCGGTTTCTGACTTGGTTTTTGTACTATTGGTAATAAAGCCTGGAGTGTACTATGGAGTGTACTATGCTTCAAAACATTCAATTGTAATGCAGCACACGAAAAACTATATATCGACTTTATAATCAGCATTGTTCAATCATTTGATTTTTCCAGTCAGATTATACCTCGTAGACATTATAGTGAGTAATTGTAATATCAAGCAAGCGCGCACGAAAAGAAGCCAAAACTCTTGCATTATTAAAACTGTCTGATTCTTTCCTAAATATACAAATATGGCAGACAATGCTGATAAATTTATTATTGATTAGAGAATGTGGACAAAATTTTAATTTCTCGTCATATTACAATAGTTATTGGGTGTTAAATCAGTCAGTTGATGCAACACATACAACTAACAATTTCATGTAGCTATTTTCAAGTTAGACTGAAATATCATTTTTTGATGTAAGGACGAATGGAGAAACAAAGCATAAATAAAGGCAATTATTCGTATGAAGTTATGATTTAAAACGTAGGCAACCTATTTCTAAATATTTGTCAACACTACTTATCTTTTCTAGTGATATGCTTAGTCCAAACTAAATTTAATGTATACAGTACTGAGATTGTATAATAATTCACAAGGTTATATCTGGAAAGGATGCCTAATTTACTGCACATGTAATACAATTCGGCACCCACCCTTAAAAATCATGCCAAATCGGAATTAATACTCAAAAAAGTATCAATGTATAAAACAAAGCATAAAGAAGGAAACTATATTCAACGTTTCGTGTACACGGCATAATAGATGGAACATAGTTTTCTTCACGTTTAATGCTTTATTACATCAGCTGAACGCTTAAATATCCATCAATAGATGAAGGTTTCATTTCAGAAAAAGCAATTTCAACAACAGAACCATCACTATATTCCTCTTTTACCGGAGGCGAAATAAATTCAATATTAACAAACGAAATTAATGTTTGCTCTAAGTCAAGGCATGGAATATAATAATTTCGGAAGGCATTCGGTCATTGTTATGCAAATGTGCACAAATTTCATAATAGAATGGTAAAAGTGACAAATATACAGATAAAAAAATCAGTGATTGTGTCTTGTCTTGAACACATACATGACTCATAAGTAGCTCCTGAATTGTGAACCTCGACCAGAATGCAGACCATGGATCAACTTGCAACCTTTGAGACAGACTTTTTATGTGAGCTCAATTAAGGAACTTTATAATAATGTGCCACATGAGAAAATCTTGACTATTTAGCTACAGTTTACGTATATTTGTTTTTACTCACTAAAAGGGCATATATTCTGGCTGAAATTTATCAATATAGATCTATTGTGAAATTTATTCCACAAAATCTAATAAAGCATGAAATCAAAATGGGATTATAATCACAGGATCTGCATTGAATTGGGGTGATACGATAATACTCTTTTACAGTTTTGTGACTGAAAATATTGTGGGACATGCAATATTATAGACGCAATTCTTATTTCATCTCATTTAAGGACATGCTTTATGAGTTTCCTGTATATCTCAGTCAGTGAATACATTTCCACACATACACGCAGTTTTTAAAAAATTTAGCACCACATATATATTGCCTTTAAGATCAGAGCCTATTTACACTATGAATATTTAAGGTTTGTTCTTCTTCAAATAATCCTATTTAACATGAACCGAAAGTGCGATAGATCCCATGTGGATATTGCAATCTTGAGATAATTCAATTTTGTTTACAGTCTGCCACATGACGGTAAATAGCAGTGGTAGCATCAGACATTTAACGTAACATGGCAATGGTTGCGTTTGAAGATCACGATGGCTTGACACAATAACAATATTACATACGAGTTTTTCGCTATAAGGATAATATTAATAATTTTTGTTTGCAAAAATAAATTAACAAAAATACCTAACAGTTAGGAATGGTACAGTTTTATGTTTGAAATATAAAATCTCTCAAAGATAGATAATCGACTAAGCTAAAAGATGTCATACTAAATATTATACAACACATCAGATTAGAATTTAATGATCAGAAATTGTGCGTAAAACGAAAAGAAAGCATGGTATTGTTGGTTACTATTTATTCGTGTACATACAGTATTGTAGACAGAATTGGATTTTCCAGACGTTTTTTTTTGCTTTATTACATCAGTTTACCACTTGAATAAACGTCAATGTCTGAATAGATTTCCATACAGAGGAGCAGTTTCAACAGATTAACCATCACTAACTAAATTGTTCTTTTACAAGAGCAAAGTTTAATTCAGTCTTATAACCATTATTTGCGTATTACTTCCAATTTCACCCTGTACCACACGAATGCCAGTAATAAAGCCTGGTGTGCACAAAGTTCGAGGCATTTTGGATGCATTGTATTTCAAGTTAAGCGTATCTGCCAAAATTAGTTAAAAACAAAACTAATAAAAGATAATAACGAGTATATAAACAAAAAATATAATTATACACTTTTAGTGTTACTGCAATATCGCAGGAAACTTTGAAGCGTTTTGCAGGCTTTTGTTAAAGAAAGCGGTAATTATTTGAAAATGAGTAGCAATTAAAAAAAGAAATGGTGGGAGATTACTGCAGCCGAGAATACATGTTGGGAACAGTATGGAAACGAACTGTACCTGCACTAATGTCCTTAATAAACAGTGTTAAGCGAAGTTTCAAATTAGACCGAACATATTTTGTCATCCGAATAACAATATTTACATAATTAAAACAGCCATGATAACTACACGTATATGTAGATATATGAGAAATAAAAAAAAATAATAAAAGCCCACGATATTCTGGACCAAAGAATTCACGAAATATATCTTCGATGTGTTTGGCTATTCTGCCCTTCAGTTTACGCATTCACTCACAATGAAATGCTATACAAACATTTAAAGTTGTTATTTAGTTTTCAAATTCTTATATAAATGATTCTTACCAGAAATTAAATTCTACGAATTTTTGAATGTGGCTTTCTTTCAAAATGTTAATCATGAATAAATAGACTTTAATTAGCGACAAAGAATTTGCATTTATTTTGACGAGTCTGTGTGTATTTTACAAATAAGACATTTTGCCGTTGCATCCATTTGCTTTATTGTTGCTCAGAGTTTAGATGATAGTTATTATTTAAAACTAAATAAATACACATTTTGAATCTTTGTTTCGAAAATAAATTGTTGATCTCAAGATTCTTGACGGAAATGTATGTCAATTATGATAAAAAGGACTTGGAAGTTACTTAATGATGACAAAAGTTGAAGAATGATTTGAAGAAAAATAAACAATAGCACATCAAAATAAATGTAATTGGTTATATTGACGATTTGTACTCACTTTTATGATAATAATCCAAGCCAGTGAGATTGTTGAATTTTAATCCATACAAATATAATCGTATCTTTGCCATACAAATAGAATCGTATCTTTGTCATACAAATAGAATCGTATCTTTGATTATGAGACCAATTTTGACTTTATTAAGACCTTATAAAAATGATGATCAAAGTTATTATGTTTCAATAGAAATTAATTTTATTTGCAATTTGAAGTGGTTATTATCCACTCCTGTGTAAATGTGTTGGTCAAAATCCAAAAACCCACATTCTAACAATATCTTGTACAGCAGATGGAACATATATGTAGTTGACAATTGGTATGTTATTTTCATATTTCTTTGTTAAAGAACGTCTTTTTTCACATTCTCTCAGAAGAAAGTAATAAAATGGAAATATTGGGTGAAAGACCGTTGAATTCATTTAAATCTTTCATTGTCGTCTTGATTAAAAAGATAAATAAAGAAGTCATAAAATCAAAATCAGCTGTATTCATGTCAAAGACAAATGCGGTGTAATATGTCTCTTGAGTTTGGGTCAAACGTTCTTCAGTAATACCATGATTTGCATCATGTTCCAAGAAAAAGTGAGTCGTGTTGCAATTTCAAGAATAAATGTGAATGAATGTTGATTGATAGGCTTCTGTCTGAATTGCTCGGTATACTTGTTGAAGTAAATTTTGTAATTCTTCCCATTAGATATTTTATTGTGACTGGGACACAAACAATATTACTGCTTGTTTTGTGCTTCAGTATTAGTTAGGCATTTTATAACAGTGCTCAGCTGTTCCATTTGCATTTTAATGGATACAATCAAATTATCCGTACAAATTGCCGTACAGTTCACACTGTAATTATATTTACTTTGTGCATCATCACAAATATCATTCCTATTAGGAACTCACATCTTTATTCATTAACACACCCGATGCACGTCATTCCAATAAGACAGCAAGATAATTTGGTATCAGATAATTCATATCTTGCAGGAAATGCATCTTTGCTGCAACATTAATTTGCAGTGTCTAACAGTAAGGCCTAATCTTGACTCATTGATTTGCAAAATCCAATACGATTGCATTTATAGCGGTATTATCACCCACGACATATAATCCTGTGTCATTATGTTGATGTACACTATAGGGGATGAATTTGCGTAGATATTTAATTGACAGGAATGCTTTGAATTAATATTGAAATAGCTAATTATTTACGTTCCAGATTGCCAAAGATATTGTTTGCAGATGTTCGGACCCCTAATATGTCGATACATTTTTATCTAGGAGGAATAGTAGCGGAGTTAAAAATGAAAGCCAAAGCACAAAGTGTCAGCGTCTACTGTCATTGGACACAGAAATTCTGTGCCATGACTTTATAGTAGATTTTACTGACCACATCTATCCAATCCAAAATAGAAAAAATGGTGATTTTTTTGCAAAATGTTTGTCATTAATCTTGTTAAGGTTAAGATCAATATGTTACCTGAGCCCAATAATTTCCAAAATCCAATAGTAAATCGGATTCTCCGATATTATAAGAAATTAGTTGCGCAGTCTCTATATTAGAGAGATCCAATCATGTTTACCTCGACCACAAGTAAAAGTGTGAAGAAAACTGTCTAAATAACCAGCTATGATAATGTTGATTAATCTATGAATAGACAAATTGCTTGCAATAATATGACCCCAAATCAATCAAGACTTTACGTAGAGAATGGCAGAGCAAGGCATAAATCAAAAACTTAGCAAACAGTGTACATGGTTTCCATCTTTTTATGATCCACATTTGATTCCAGTTTCCTACATCAGTTGCTAATAAAATAATAATGATCAATTTTTTTATTTTATATTGAAGATTAAGTTACTTACAATCTGTTAATGTGTTATCTGGTAGATCTGACGTCATGCAACATGTTACTATAACAATGTAAAATGTCAACGAAATATCTACCTTCTTTCTATTGAAGAATATTCTTTGAAGAAGTCAATATGCTTTTCAAAGAGACCATTGTTTGTGCCTGCATTTAATAATCGACTTAAAGGTGATAAGAGGTTTCAGAGCAGCTGGCCAGAAATAATCAAACGTGATTGTGGTCGTGGTATGATCTATCTACAGCCTTCGTCGTGGCTCCGAGCGCCATTTACCCTGAGTACGCCACAATCTATCTATCAGTTGTATAGATTTTTAACAAGAATTCGGTGATTGAGCCAATCTTACATGGGTGCTCATTTCAAGTGAAATATACGAAAAAGAGTCTAATAATTTCCTGGCCTTGGCTAACAAAAAGATTGAAATAATTAGACTTTCGTTATTAATTTCATTCCAAAACAGCAGAGTGTAGTGACACAACTTTGAAATACTTCTTGACGCTACAGTCATCTTAGTTTTCTTGTGTATTACTCTGTCATATTTATAACTTCTTGATGAGTTATTACACTATTGTACATATAAAACGTATGACAAGGATATATTTATGTAAACAACACAGCAATCTTGTGATAACAATAATCTTCTTGCTTCTTGACCTTGATTCAGAAATCAAAACGATTTCTAGTAAACATATTTTTATATTTTTTCCCAGAGTAAGAACCATTCCTTTTAGCTAAGGCCATACTAGAGCACGTGATTTTAGGCATGTAAAAGTTTGTTTTTACGTTGTTCTGGGAAGACGACATCGTGACCCTCATATGGGAATCTGTTTTTTAGTCTTATAATTCATGGTATAAGAAGAAATAGCCAGTTGACCTTTAAACCTTTGAATCTAAAAAAAAAACATAGAGCCCGGAGATCTCTAAAGGAAGGATCCAGCATCATCACAACAGATCCTTGACAAATCTAAGAGTGGACTCCAACTTTTTAAATCCGATTGATAAAGGTTATATCAACGACCAAACTGAGCTCAATAGATTTTGACCGCTTGAGTTCGAATGTATTTTATCGACTGGAATTATAAAATTAGCAATTTAACAGAAACAGAAAAAATATTATACTGCATGATAAAAGAATTAGTATAAAACGAGAACATATTTTACAAATTCCTTTACGAGCAAACCCGTGAAACTTAAACTGTAACTTTAATGGTATAATTAGTCAAGGTCAGAAATAGATACAATGTTTCAATAACTGGTTGTTTATCAGGTCAAACAGAACTGAACTGAATTTCTAAAAAAATATCGAATCCAGTATAAAAAAATATCATTACAATAGCATGCAATGGAATAAAAATGTTAAAATTTTTTAACTAACAAACAAACAATATAATTACATATACATAACAAATTACATGCTTATTTGAATTATTCCCAACAAAATCTCACATCCTAGCTATCCGTTTAATGCACAGTCCAGTATAAATGTGTATAGACATGCAGGAATGAGTCGCATCAATATTTAAATAAGTATATTGTTCATAGCTCTCATTTTCCATTACTTTGTTTGCAAATCTTCGAAGTCATCTTCAGTCAATTCTTATTCATCCATAGAAGTAGAATTGGTAGATTAAAAATCGGCACAACAACCAATATATTATCAATCACCATCGTCGGATATTTCATCATTTCAGTGTATTCAGGTTTCGACTTCGTTTCAGATTTCACTAGAATTTGTCATTTTCATTCCATTTGGTCGACATAAAAATGATATGAATATTCACTTTGCAAAGCAAATTTGAATGCTCAGCTACCTCTGTTATAAAATGAACTTTTTGAAAGATTATTTTAAACGCGTATCCTCCATCTTTATCAAGGAATTTTTAAAATATCAGTCTGCTTTTATATCGACTTATAGTATCTCCCGCCCTTCAGTGAGAAACTTAACGTATACCTTATTCATCTTCTTTTATTTGATAGCTTTTGTGTATATCAAAGGCATTTATTTTGCAGAGCAATTAAAGCAAATCAATGTAAGGCATTTTTCAAACTTAGCACTCAGCTGCAATGGTCATCATAGCTTTCATTTTGAATCTATTGATTTCAGAAATTCAATGCCACATCGGGTTCCGCTAAGCCAACTAATTAAGCTGTACCAGCCTTGTCTGAGAGCCATTTCCTTGTTCTAGGGTGAAAAGTGTATAGACAACTGCTTTAGTGACCAGAGTGGGGTTATGTTGATTAATTCAGGAAGAAAGAGACTGCTACAATAATTTTGTTAAAAAAATTACTCTCTGTTAATCATGATATTGCAGTTTATGAACTACCAAGTAAATAGAAAAGGTTTGCGAAGAGTGAAAATAACTTTAATGTTATCATTGTCAATTTTGTGGATGAGGAAGTGAATAAACGTTGTCAGATTTGCCTTTTCATAGCTCAGATCATTTGACTTATATTTATAAAATGCCGATGTTGCCCTGGTGTTGCTTTTGGGAGCATGCTAGCTACAATATTCACTCGTTTCTTTTAAATACGGTCATTTATTTTTACAAATGTCAGTGACTGTTAATATATGAAAGTCACACATGCATTATTGGATTTGTTTTTATCAGATTTTTTCCAGTCGATCAGCAATTTTTCAGCATTGGTGGTGGTCATGATTTGTTTTATCAAACATAAATGCTGCAGTAATTTAAGGAAATATAGTTCAAATGTAGTGATTTTTTTTGCAATATAGTCATGTTACTTGTTCACTAAGGTTTATTTGGCATGGTTATGTTCTCGCAATCTTCATGATGTAATTAATACTGATTAAAATCACATTACGTAATATTTTTCTTACTTAATAGTGGATACCATGCACGCTGAAACACCATAGCTACATATGTCGATATATGTCGCATTGTATATTGTTGAATTCTCAGTTCTGTCAGAATACGTTCTCGCGAAATACTCTCGATTGGATTGGGTCAGGAAATATTTATTTTAGGTCCGTTAGTTCCCAAAACCTGATTCGACATCGCCCTCGGCAGCGTCATCCAAATTAAGCTGTACGATCTTACTTTAGACAGATCCAATCATCTTCTCTTCTAGTCGAGGTGAAAAGGACGAAGGCTAATGCTTGAACGACCTGCTGAACTGATTTGGATTAATTCCGGAATAAATAGATTGCTTACAATCGTATAAATCTCCATTGCTTATAATCGTATGGACCTCTATGATTGGGAGGAGAGATCTAATCCATACCAAGAATTTTTTTTTTTTAGTTAACATAACCAGAACTTCGATTATTCAAATTATATCATTCACACTGAGGTTCATCCAAGGTGACACCGTGTCCCCTGAAATGTTTTGATGAAACACATTCAGTTACGTGAACCTCAGGCGATCTGAATATCCCTTATGCCTCCCGACATGTTTTGGTTTGTTTTATGCTCTTCGGCACTTATTTTCTTGACAAAATAAGAAGCACTTTCAATTTGAAGACTAACGGTTTCAGCTGCATGTGAAGTCCGTTTATCGATTTGAATGAAAATGATTAAAATACTCACTGCCTATTTTGATGTTAAAAATCAATTTCCTATTACCCTAAGCATTTAAATGAAATACTCACTGCCTATTTAGATGTCACAAAATCAATTTCTATTTCCCTAAGTATTTAATTGAAATATTCCAGTGCTACTCTTACAAGATGTAGACGTTGTAAAATTATTTTTTAAAAAAATGCGAATTATTTGTT
This sequence comes from Venustaconcha ellipsiformis, assembly GCA_003401595.1. Taxonomy (NCBI): domain Eukaryota; kingdom Metazoa; phylum Mollusca; class Bivalvia; order Unionida; family Unionidae; genus Venustaconcha; species Venustaconcha ellipsiformis. The sequence goes on along the minus strand of QKMX01232992.1, from coordinate 5,588 downwards.
TATTTTGCTACCTCCCTTCTCGACTTTCCCTGTCTTAGCAGGGTGAGTTTCAAACATCAGCCTGCTATTGTCGTGCTCGGGTCAGCTTTATCCACGACTGACAGTATGTGTTTATCTGTTTCATTTGGTTCCGTTAATTTCTTATATCCTGTCACAATGTAATTATAGCAGACAACGATGTCGTGAGAAGCGTGATCCATTTTTTCTGTAAGCACTGAATTACACCAGTATGTCGGTTTTATTATAATTAAGCTCTTAAAGCTTTCCATTCCATTATTTGGACATACCCAATCACAATCACGTTTATTAAAATCTTAAGTGCTAGGGGATCCGGCTATGTGACCTTCAGGCTGTATGACCTTCAGGCTATTTATGAATTTGATATTAAATTTAATAGCTAGTCAACATTGACAAAAATACAACATTAGGATGCAAAAGTCATGAAGTCTTACATAAATGATCCTGATTAAGTTTTATGTCATTACACAGAACCAAACGCCATTTCAACAGCTTGAAGACCAGCTTGCAATCGTCAACAACAGCATGTAATATTAGCCAATTGAGTTGTGAAATCCTATACAAATTAAGATACCGCATCGTTATCCCACCTAAGCGGAACAAACCCTATATTAGACAGATCCGATCGTCACTTTTAAGTTGTTTGTAATCGCTTGAGTAAACGGCTGGATAGATATAGAAGAATTGCCGTTAATCAAAACATTTGCATCCAGTACGAGTGGAAGATCGATGACACCGTATTTTGTTTTCCATTTATATTTGTCATGAAAATCATGGACCAACATTTAGCAAGATATCAGAAAATTGCAGAATTTGTAATCCTAATGATCCAATTTTAATCCACACAGAATTTGTAATCCTAATGAT
>QKMX01232457.1:0-10003 GCA_003401595.1 Venustaconcha ellipsiformis | reverse complement strand
GTATGTGTGTGTGTGTGTGTGTGTGCGTGCGTGCGTGTGTACGTACGCATGTATGTATATATGCATGTGTGTGCGTGCGTGTGTGTGCGTGTGTTTCTGGCAGTGTGCGTGCGTATGTCTGTATAGGTAGATAACGGGTTATGTAGGTATGTGCCGATTATAAAGTTAAGTTCCAAAACTAGAATGGGAATAATTTAAATAAAAGCATAAGTGCATGATGGACGAAGAGAATTGAATGTCCCATAGAATAAACACAGTATAACCAAAAATCATTTTCATAGTTTAATGACTGAAGCATATATTTTTCCAGAACAGTATGATTTGAAAGACATGATAGTTAATTGATACTGGCACTTGACTGTGGTCATGGACATATTATGGGCAAATATCTATAAATATTACACAAGTACCATCTTTAGTTACCGACGATAATCATGGTGTCTAGCACATAATGATCAACGCACGTTAAGGGTCCCATGATATCCGCATGATGCGTACGTCTCCATTTACGTACAGAAACGAAACAACAATAAACAAATGCTGCGATAAATTATTTCAAATTTGTAAATTCCATAAGGTTCTAAGACTACACTAGTAAATGATCAAGACTAGAATAACAGATCTTTACTACATGTAACTAAGTATTATAAGACAAATGCCTGATAAAGCCGTGAATAACTTATGCAAACCTTATATAGTATACGTAGGCACATGTGTGCTTTGTTGGATTAATAGCTAAGCATCATGTATAACTGGTCACACAATCCCGATAGTAATTTTGCAGCACATTCAATGTGCAGGTTGTCATAAATAGTCTCAAGGTGAGATGCATATCAACAGTGGATACTAAACTACGCATGAAGTCGTTTGACTTTAGTTATCATGAAGAAACAATGAAAAACGTCCCATAGACAATTAATTAAATAGGTCAAGAAACACGAAAATACAATCACTAAGATGAAAAAGACGATTAGTATTTCGAGTATAACTGAAATCATTTGCTTCTTGAGCTACTTGGGATAATTTGCTGACAATCTTGTCTTTCTTTACATCTCATGGTACAGCTCCTACAACTGAAAAAAGAAAGGATTACTGTAATATAAATTTAACGTGATTATTCTAATTATCGTATGATTTTGTATTAATGGACTTTATACATTCCAAATAATATTTTAAAACTCGATGTTTGCAAGTATAACGTTTCATTTTTAAATGAACGAATTTAAAATGTCTTTTATCAGGATTAGAATGTTTTACTCTGGTTGTAGTCTCAACATAATGTTGCTGTTGTGACATCATATTTGTAATCTTATTCTAATATTTAAAGAACGGAGTTAAAATAAAAGTTTGCAAAAATACCGACAGAAATCTCCTACCTATGAATGCTGTACTCCTGGAGCAAGATGAGTCGAAGCTCTGGGTGGAACTTTTGTGAGGTGACTGCTTCTGAAGGTGTCGGGACTCCTCGCTATGGCAAAACTTTAAAATTCAAAATTATTACTTGGATATCTTGGTCCCTTAATGACATGAATATAGCCTACAGTGTCCATGAAAGTTAATTTAAAAAATGCACTTGTAGAAGGAGAAGTTTTTACACTTAAATAATAACTTCCAATGGTCCATGGTAACTATTCAAGAAATGTTCATCATCGCCATAACCAGAATCAATCGATCTCTGCTGTCCATGAATAACCTTCACGGAAACACCATTGATGTAAAGTTGAACATCGTTAGTTTGAGCCTCTGTCAGAGAACTATGAGAATCCTTTCTGTGCTCATTATCGTGCCGTGAAGAAAATGACTTTGACCTTGATAAACTTTCGATCGACAATCTGTTCTGAATAGATCTAAGTTCACTGTGTTCCTTCTCATGCTCTAATTTATTGACTTTGGCGTCCTCTTCGTACATTTCTGTCTCTGACATGGACCAGTCACTTGTGTGAAGTTCCTGTGAACTGGTTCTGAGAGAATCTTTACTAACATAATATAGTCTCTTACTTTTCAATTCTTCTATGGATTCGTTGAGAGTCAGAAGTTGCTTCATCAACGACAAGTCTTGGTCCATCAACGATGCCTGATAAGAGAAATAAAATGCACGTTGATCAAAATATTCTTCTGTGGTGAAGATTATCAAATGTTTACTCAGGCATTTCTGTACGAAACATGTTACTAAACCACAATAAAGTATCTTAGACATGATAGATGTAAACAGACCTTCAAACAAACAAAAAATTATCCTTCCAATGTACGATAAAATACAACTCAAACGATTAAAACGTTTGTTGCGTTTTTAAAGTCTTGCAGTAAATAAACTTCTAAGCATTAAAAACCATCCTTCACCGAAAACTGATTGATGATTTTTTTTACACAAAACAGCAGCCATTACAAATGAAGTTTCCTTTTTAATTAATGCTAAGATAATCAACTTTTTGAGATAAGTGATATTTTGCACAATATTTTCAACAAGAGATTGACGCAAACAAATTATTTTAACACATTGCCTCAGGCAAAGAATTATAACAGTTAAACAAGAAATGTCGTCGTCGCCAGTAGCGCATAACCTCTTCACAACATTCTGTCATGTGATACTAATTATTAACCATTAATACATTACACTTTAATGTAGGCAATTTGTCGATGCCGTTATAACTTTCATGAGCGGAATGCTTTTACCGTGTATGTACCTTCTGAGGGTAAAAGGTGGAACCCTACATACCAGCTAACAACAAGAACGTGCGCAAATGTTAAGGACAATTAATGCATTTATGTCACTATAGGGTGTGTCGTATGAAAGGTGAACAATAGTTGCATATTAAAGATATGAAGTTATCAACAAAATCTTCACCTTCAGCAAAAGATGGGAACTAAAGAGATTTTACTCAGATTTTTTGATGTACATTATCAAGCTCAACCGAACCGGTTCCGTAAACGATCACGGTTAATAAAGTGTCAGATACCCCCTCATCTACAAATCAGTGTTATTGTTTGATTACAGTGAAGGTACTTCCTAACTACCAATGTTCCGTTTAATTTTCTCTATGTTTATTGATTCTTTGATTTAATGTTAAAAATTAACAAAGTATGTCAGAAAAAAATCTAAGGTGTTATAAACGTGCTACTCCAGCTTGCAATGTCTCTATTATTAGGTCATCAAGATGTTGCGAAATTAGTTTCATAAACATAAAAATGTCGAAACAACGAAAGAAAAGCTGACTGACTTTGATAGAAAAAGACGACACATGGGACTGCTTTTAGAAAAAAAATAGTTTGTCCTTTTAAAGGTAAACACACGCTTTCAACATTATGGGTTTCCTTTCAATTTGAATAGAACTTAAATTTTCATGGAAGAGGAGGGGATTAAATTATTTGAGTCATTGTCTGGATATATTTCTATTTTCTTTCTATCCTACAGACTATTTCTCGGTTTCAAGGAAAGCGGGCCTCGTACCTGAATTTATAAGCAATTTAAACTAATATCATGTTTCAATTACCTGTTCAAATTAAGAAGCAGGCCATATTCAGTGACAAGGAGGATCTAAACTTTATAAACGCGCTAGATTTTCGAATAAAACACTTATATAACATTTTTCTTGTCTGCTATTATGCAAAGGAACAGACGATAAAAAATCTGACCCGCATGAGTCATTGTAGTCAAATTATTTGATTAATTTGCTTGTCATTGTATCTGAAGACGTATCTTATCAACAGAAAAAAAAAAATTGCTTTACTTTTATGTACAAGGTTCTGGATCATAGTACAATGCTTTACTTCCTATGACTTTATATGTCAATTTATTTTTTTAGTGATCTAGGATTTCACTAGATCAACCCTGCCCTCCCCCACCCCAATGAGACATAATGGAGCTATTGTGAACAAAATCACCGAATCTTCCCGTGGGCCAAAATCCAAACTGCATTTGGCACGTAGCCATAATTTAATAGTACAAGTAAACAACCTAGATAGGTTTTTATTTCCGTGACAAGTTATGGTTTCAAACCTTATTTGGCAGGTGTTCCAGGTTTTTATTTGTTTTTTGTTTAAGTGTGACTTAATCTGCAGACCCCCTTCACTGCTTTTAAAAAGGTGAAGTAATACCTTTGCGTGGTATACAAATCCATGCAGAACATGATACTATTTGAACTAAGGCCATTTACCTCTTCCCTTTCCAAGCTGGGAGATTTCATATAGGGTTGTAAATCAATTGATGATTTGCGACTTTTTCATCAAGAGACACTTTAAGTCTGGCAATAGCTTACTTTAGAGCCTCGCACCTCTTTGATAGCATTAAGGCATATCAGATCTTTTTATCTCTCCCACAGCGAATGAACACCCTCTCTAAACTGAACGAGGGCGACGATGGGTCAGAAGGAAATTTTAGACCCGCTTCAATATTACGTCACAATAAATGGGAATGCAGTGGATATTGACACGCGCTTACAAAGATGACCGGGTCACCTGCTAAGCTACTACTTGTGTCTCTTGTATTTTTTTTATTACATTCATTGTCCAATGATTGCCAGATGTCAGTCGCGATAGAGCTTTAGGGATTGGATACACGTTAAGATCCTCAGTCAGTCTGCATCACTTATTACAGTCTGTGAAAATGAAACACGTGTATTTGTAAAGTTTGGATGGTTGAAAGGCTAATGACAAAACAAGACTAGAAGTTTACACGTAGCTTTAGCTACTTTTCTTTTAAATGAACTCTCTAAAAATCTTAAAGTTATATTCTGGCAGATGCTTTGTTTGATTTATCTGAAAATGCTAATACAATCTGAGGGACAATAGTTGTTTCTTTGTTATTTGCTTGCTACTGATGATTTTTTATGCTGGCTTATTGCCATTTTTCAGCACATGATAGGCTATACACGTCCGCCAGTGTAACTGGTTGAGAAGGATGCTGTGATTACCAAGGTGTGAACCACCAACCCAGCTACAGGAAAGCTTTATCGCAAACTCACATAGGCCGAGTTGACGGAAAGCTACTCGCGTCTGGTACTTCAAACCTCCCTTCCCAAAAAAAAAAAAGAACACTCAACGAAAATAACAACAAAACCTAAGCAAGTTTGATAAACACATTGTACAATTAGTCATTTTGAAGAAAAGAAATCTTAGATAATAACTGAGTACTTTACGATTGAATAAATAATAGTAATGCGACTGGGAACGTAACAAATTTTATTTTAAACAGATCAAAGTCGCGACCACGATCTTCCTCAGTTCAACCATACGACGAGACCATACTAGTCGCTCAAAGATAGGTAGTAAATAAAATTCAAGACATTTTCAAAATAACTCGAAATGTGCACAATTGAAATTTCTGATTATGTAATCATTTATGACATAGTTTCAAGTGGAAAACTGTAAGGACCTAGGGTAAAAAAATCCAAACATTTCTTACCATTTCAAAATTCAATCTTTCCATGGCTTCATCAATGGATGTCTTTGCTTTGCTTGTCTGTGGTTTATTCTGGGCTGTGGAAAGTCTTTGCTTAAAATTTTCAGTTGCTTTGACCCTATTCCTGTAGAACTCTCGACAAGCGTTTGACAGCTCGATTGCCGCCGTGTAGTCATCGGTAGCAGACGACTCATGGCCTGGCACCTGCAACAAGTTGCTAGAGTTCGACACCACCTCCATCAGTTGTGTACTTTATATTTGAAGTGATGAAAACGTCCTCAAGAAAACTGCCAAATATCCACTTATGTTGGAAGTGAAACACGGGTTAACACTCCACTATGGTTTTTCTGTATATTCACATGAATTATGCTGTGCTTCTACACCTCGATTAAATCAATATAGACTCCTTGTACGGCGCGTCACAATTTCTTATAATATAGGTTGTGTCACGTGATTAGCGTTTTGATTGGCTGACAAGTTTAATAAGGTAATGCATGGAATATACACTGGTAAGGTACTGACGTATGACGCTATAGGTAGGCTGGAATGTATCACAATGGGATGTAATCAACCACAATTAAGGAGTGGTGTGTACTGTTACAAACATTTACCCAGGTAGACCATCGAGATAGAAGAAATATATAGAAACTTAATGCGAATTAGTAACCAAAGGCACAAGTTGTGGTTAAAGATCTGATAATGCCATCACCAGTTTAGAATGCGGACAACGATTTTATCAAATTCATATCAGATCAAACTCAAAGTTAAAAGGAATACCTAAAGTTCAAAATATGTTACACAGGAGCACCTTTCACAGATCTAAATTTCTAACGTAAATATAATTCAGCTTGACGGGGATGGAATTGTTATCATATCTTACTGACTGCAAAAGCTGCAAGTATTTAGAGCGTGCGTGTGTACGTGCGTGCGCTGTGTGTGTGCGTGCGAGCGAGTTGGATTTTTGACGTAGCTTTAACAATTTTGCAGTCAAATCAATACGATGGATGCAGTGTGGCAATTCATAGTGATGTCCTGCACTGGGGCATCATGCCGCAAACATTCTCTGGGCAAAGCAATGCACTGGGCTCCCTACCGACCCTAAAATTCATTAACAATATGAGCAACATGATGCAGCTAGAAGCGTAAGGCCCTGGGCAACAACCCAGTGTACCCATGCCTTAAGACGGCACTGCATGTCTCCACTCAGCCACACTATCCAGACACCAGGCTGACCATGCCTAGCACTAACCTCTTAATATTGAGCGCCCAGTATCATTTTTATAAGTATGTGGCATGATTCGGCCGGGGTTCGAATCCGCGACGTCTCACATCCATGGCGGACACTTTAACCACTAGGCCGCCGCAACGATTGTATTTAGCGAAATAAATTCCATCGACAGGCGCCTGGAGGTAATATTCTTTAGTGGTAACACTACTTTGCAACAGGAAACCTTTTTTATGTCAGTCAAATCCACCCGATATAATTTTTTTATTTTTTTATTTTTTATTTTATACAGAATTAGCCCCATTATATTAAGGAGAAAGTGAAATATTATGAAAATTCCAGTTGCAAAATGCCACCTCATCACATCTCGGAGTGGCGAGGTCTATTGCCCTTTCCAATCTACATCCCCATCCCACCCCCACCAGACTATATGACATTATTTTGAATGATTAAGCTCAATAAATACTTAACTTTTTACAAATTACTGAAACATGTACTTTTGTTTACTGAAGCAATTACACATACAAGGAAAAGCAATAAATAAAAGTATGTATTTAATCATTATTATTAGCATTTGTCAACATATCATAGAGCTTTTGCATTATTTAAGTCCCGATACTAATATCAACACTATAAGATAAAATAAATTAAAAATTAGAGGTATTTCTCACATTCAAATGTTTGATCTGACCATCTCTAGTTTGAGAGAAATTATGATGTAATACAAATTACACTCTGTTTTAAGCTTATATTCCCTTTTGTCAGAATCAAGTACTAAAACACTATTTCAAAAGATGTTTATGATAATTCTGCTCTGAAGGGTCTAATGGAAAAGTAAAAAGGTCTTGAAGGGAATGAGTTTTTACCTCGCACCCAAGTATGATTAGTGCTAAGGTACTAGAGGGTTAAACGCCATGTCACCCAGTACTGGTTATATGATTTGATTAAGAGAAGTATCACAATATGGGAAAGCAAATGATTGCAAACCAGTCTAGGAATATAAAATCTTCTAAATAAACATAAAACACGAGGTAAGCAGAAACGATACCAAACTAATAGACATTATTTTCTCTTAATTCCGCAAATGAACTTCTGTCATCTGAGCCGCTCTATCGCCTTTCGCTTACCATGAACCTTGACATGAAGAATATTATAGAAAGCAGGTAGAAGTTAAACTTTTTTTTACAAACTTTACACAATGTCCAATTCTAGAGGAAGAAATATCTACAAAATAATTAAAACTTTCAAAATGTGCTGCGCAATTTTGACTTTCTTCATATGTAATAAAAGAAAAAATAATATTTTTTCATGTAGATCGTTTCCTTTATTTATTTTCTTTCTTAAGGAGGCCAACATGCTAATAAATACAATGAGCAGTAACATGAAAATGTAAACAAACAAACAAACAAACAAACAAGAAACAAACAAATTCTACCCGAAGGGATTGAAAAAGTATAATTTGCATTCATGTGTAAAACATGTAGTTTTATGTCAAATAAGTAAGATAAGGAACTGACTAGCTTTAATATAGGTCTACACTATTTATACCCTTATTGCATCCGGTCATTAAAAGTAGTAATTTATGTCTACAGATTGCCAATTATATTTAATTTAAATGTGGATTCACATTGACAATTGTTATATCAAATTATACTAATTAGAATACAATTTAAAAATTTTCTATCCTTGAAATAATAATAAAAATACCCACTCTTTCCTTGAAATATTAATCAACAAACCCGTAAACCTAGCATTCATTGTGATACGGTCAATCGTGCACCAATCGCCCTCGTCTGAATTGCGTGTAGTGATATACTTTACTCATTCACTTATGAGCGAGCCGGTGGAAACCATTTGTACCACATACTGAAATCAAGTTTGTATTATTTTCGCTTGATTTAAACCAGCAAAATAATGTGCTTGTTACTGAAACGATGTTTTCACAAATTCATTCAATTATTTCAATTGCTGGTACAGGTCATTCCATTGAGAAAAAGTATTGATTTGCTTTTTCAATTAGTCATGACATTAATTTGTAGGTGTGATATTACCGCCCTTTGGAGAGTAAAGACACATTGCTACAGCCATTAAACAGAACAAATCCATTTCTTAATGTTTAAGTCAATGTTATTAAACTAAATAAAGTATTAATAAAATGTGCTCTATTAATTGTTATCTCTTTCAGCATTTACTCTCTAAATTTCCGGTGAATTAAATAATGGAAGCGTTAATGAAAGTCAAATAATGTAGATATAAAACTAGAGAAGATACTTTTCTTCATAATTAAGAAATGTCCCAGACCACCACCCCCACTCACACCCAACTTTAAAGTTTATATTTAGTTGAAAATTTTAATGTGGTTCTCTATATCACACAACTCTTTCTGCTAAAGATTAGATTGTAAAATAGCAGGATTATTTGATGAGGATGTAATTCTTAAAACTATGTATTTGTTTGCTTGCGAAAGATCAGTTTTCCACGCAATGAATTTTAAAAATTATAAGTTGTAATTGTTGCCGTTTTTAGCATACTTATTCGAGTTTGTTGCTAGAACCTATTTCAAAACTAAAATGTTGAAGACCAGTTTGTTATTATCAAAGGTCAGTTTACACGATCGTGGTCCACAACAAAGAACAGATCATAAAGTTATCATGAAAAGTGTCTATTCTTACTAACCTCCGTACCAGCACTTAGCACACCTATTACTTATTAATTTTATTTTCTCTTCAAATAGGCTATTTGGCACATGAATAAGATTAATCTGACAAAAGTTAATGCTAGATTTAAATCGTGTTCAAAGTTTTCTTCAATAGCTATTACATTAAGTAGGTGTCAGCTGGAAGATAGTTTCTTACATCAAAATCTATGATGAAGACTCATTAAAGTTTGGAATGAAACCGATTTTCACTCGAGCTTGAAAACGTTAGGAAACTTGCTACCATTACCAGACTGACCATTCAGAAACTGTAGACAAGTTTTCTTTAATGTGATCGTAATATGTGTGCAAGGAAAGTAAACCAATATGTCTAGACTGATTACGCAATTCATTATGGCATATTGATATATATATATATATAGTGATGAATGAGGGGATATAATCGAAATGTATTGGTTCTTTTATTTACCGTATACAACTATAATATAACTTTTATAAACTGCAATGGTTTAAGAACAGGAAGCGTAGAAGATCTGAGCCAATTTTTGTAAAATAAAACTTGAACCGGTAGTAAGTAACAAAGCTTTACGTTGTGTAGATATAGAGGTTTGAAAAGCTTTAGATATAAAATTTTTGCTTCTTTGCTTGTTTTAAAATGTGGTATAACAGTACTGGCGAACTATACAGTAAAAAGAGAGAGAGAGAGAGAGAGAGAGAGAGAGAG
>QKMX01231791.1:1451-14212 GCA_003401595.1 Venustaconcha ellipsiformis | reverse complement strand
TATACCCACACTGGCCGAGCCAGAGACTCGAACCCATGCACATAGAGGTGAGATGGCAGTGATCCATTTTTTAGACCACTCAGCCACTCAGGGTCCCTCTATGAGTTGGTCATCATAGAGATAATGTCCAAAACTGGATATTAACCTGCTAGATAGCATAGGTGCTTACTTTAACCAAAACCTTAAGACAAATTTTCACTCTGTATCCTTGATACAGGATCAAAGGGGTGAGAATGCATGTCAAATAATGAACCATCTTAGCTTAATAATAATAATAATAATAATAATAATGCTTTATCAAGAGCTTTAAGATATACAAATGAAAGCTTCGAACCAAAACCCTAACAAACTGCTCAAGTTAGTGCCAGAAAAGTAACCAGTCTTACTTCCTACTAAAGTGGGCTCAATAAAAATAAAGGCACCATATCACTTTCTAATTATTCAATTTTATAGACACATTCTTATTATAAATAAGAATGCCTCAACAATTATTTGTCTCAACATTTTAAAAATGTCAATTTACTGGATGGATGTTTTGGTAAAATCAGAATGTTTTTTATGTGTAATATCTCACCTAACAAGTATATCAATGACCAATGTCTTTGTAACTTCATAAAATATTTAAAGTAATAGATGTTGCTCCAGATTTGAAAATCTTTAATACTCAAAATGTTAAAATGCTGACTTTTGATTGGTCAGAAAATTTTTAAAAGGCCCCAATAGAACTGGAATTACAAGTCTATGGTCATCTGACAGAAGCTGACAGCTACATCAGCCAGCTGAGGAGAAGTGGTGGAGGTGGAGAGCTCTTGTACCAAGGGGTATACATGACACCACAGCGAATCAGCAAAATCTAAAGAAAAAAAAACAGAATCCATATCAGTATGGGAAGGGTGAAACAGATACTATCAAATACAACTAAATTAATAACTCTAAACATCAATCACTCAAATACCCAGAATCACTTAAATGATATATTATGTTAATTCATAAATCATGTTCATATACCTAAAAAACCCAACTTGAATAAAAATTCCATACACACTACAGCAATGCAAGTTATCAAACTTTTACTGTAAATGACATCTTTATCTTTTGAAAACATAATTAAAAAATTCTGCCAGCAAGCATGATAATACATAAGACCAAGAAGACAGAATAATTAAATCATAGAAAAAGTTTCATATAGTACTCTTTATTAAAATAAAACTGCTCAATAGGAAAAAAGACAGATCAATGTCATATTTTTATTATTACATGAAACAGGAAATCTACTTATGCACCACTCTATGCTCTTCAAATTAAATATCATCAATCTCTAGGAAAAGGGCCTTTTTTCTTGTACAGTAACTCCTTCACAGAAATAGAAGCTAATATTTTGGAAGTGAACATTATTGTCCACAAATTATGTGGCAAAAGGCAGGAAAAAAATCTCATCCAAATCAGTGTCAATATTCTTGTTCATGATGGAGTAAGCTATGTTTACATGCCTGTGCAGTGGCTGGCAGCTTGTCCTGACTTCTCTTGATTCTTGATAAGCTGTCTGAAACAAAGCAGAACTAAACATAAAAAATAGACCCTGCACATAATAGCGCTAATAGGTTAAGAGCCTTATATTAAACTTTAAAAACATGCAAATTCATCTTGGCAACAGTACTAGGTAATATTATGTAAAGTAAACTACCTGCCACTATTGCATTGCTGAATTACCAGTTAAGTGGGAAGCTGATGCCCTTACCCCCCACCTGACATAAAAAAACAAACCCACTTACCCTTATAGTAGCAGTGTTCACTACTGTAGGCAGGAAGATGGCTTGGCTGCATGTTGTGCTGTCACAATTTGGTCAAACAAGTATATTCCTTCACTCTGGTGTGCAAAAGATCGAAGATAAAAGTATGAAATGGTGGTGTGAGACAGGCTGCTCTCATAATGTCATCCAAAGACAGGAGATTAAAGTAGGCCCAAGATGCAGCAATAACCCTAATCTTATGTGCTTTAATTCTCATGAAAGAAAGGTGCCCTTCAGTGGGAGACTTATAAGTTTCTTAACAGTGGAAACAATCTACATGAAAATAGCTGACAAAATATTAAAGGAACCTTTGATGGGTAAAATCAGGCAATAATGACCCTTCCTACTCTCCTTAGGGGAAGCCCTGTGGCACAGATACAACTGAAATGTGGGAATTTCAGTTGGAACTGGAGTTGCTGAAGGTAGCTGATTCCTGTCCAAGAACCCTGGATGGCAAAGAAGAGAAATTAAATCAGCTATCACAGAACTGTGCACAAATCTTTTCCACTGACAATAAAGCTCACTCCTCCTCACTGATTCTAAGGAGAGCAGGAAACTCTTAAGGGTAAGGTCCTCAATGGAGGCTTTGCCCAAGGTTTGTAAGTGGTTTTAATAAAGCACAAAAAGTTACATCTATGCACCAGTAAGAAATATACTGGTTTCCCAACTCAAAATACTTGATGAGATCAAAATGATGTGGATCCAAGCCACTGGCAAAATCTCCAGAGAACTTGAGAGTGTTAAAAAGGACTGCCATATAATACTTAATAGCAGAAACATAGCATTCTCTTTTTTATAAAAGATTCTCCACTTTGCATCATGAACTTTGGATTGGCTTTTAGCCTGGGCAATGCTCTGGATGACCTCGAAAACTGTCTTTGAGGATTGACTGCGTGAGTCAAGCATGAAGGTGGAGAATCTATGGGTTGTACAAAAGAGACTTCTGTGTTGTTCCATCGAACAAAAGATTAAATGGATTGTTGAATAATGACCACTGGTACCATGAAGTGAGGGTCAGGATAAGTCAAAAAGTGGAGATCTTACTTGGTGGAGAACCTGCAGATTCTGAGAGGTGGGAAGATGCAAATATACAGACATTCCTATCTCAGACTGAAAGTGTCCATTGTCCAGGCCTGCTGATCTGGCATGGCTGATACAAAATGTTGTACAGTCTTGTAGTGAACAAGTCATGCAATCATCTCTCCTACAGCTAAGAGACCATCTCTGCTACCGAAGAGAACATTCCATCAGGACCTCATTGCCCCATCTGGACAAGCTATCTGCCAGGATATTCCATTTGCTCTGAATATTGCAGTCTTTGAGAATAATCTCCAAGTTTGCCTAATGGAGAAGGTTCCAGAATTCCATGCAATAAGAATAAGCCCCTGTGGTTCCTGCATACTATCCCAAATCCAATGTGGCTGCATCCAGAAAACAATAGAATTCATAGCTGTGACTCTTGACTCCAGTCAGAAACAAATCCCAGTCTAGCAACCAACTCAGTTAAGTCCTTGTGCAACTTCTAGTTTGCGAGAAGCAAGAACTAAAGAAGGCACATGTGAGTATCCTTATTGAAACTAGACCTATATACACGTTCAGAGTTCCTAGGAGACAGGGTTTAAGTCAAGCCAACTAGTTCTGGCCATAAACCCACTATGAGGGACAGAATTTGAATGGTGGAATGTGAACCTCTCTGTTGATTTGTTAGGAAATTCATCCCCACATATACAAAATCTTGAGACTGAATGAGATCTCACATCTCTAAATTATGAACTAGTCTCAGACAAGTCACCCATTAAGCAACAAAGGGATAGCTTCTTAAGGAGAGTGTTTCTCAGATGTTGTGCATCTACCAGTCATTGAAATAGTGAAGGATGGAAGTACAACACCTTTTTGTTGGATGAAGTTGGAGAAGGTCAACAGCTTGACACAGCCATCATACCTTAAAATAATGGCAAAGACATCCATGATGCCCTAGGATTCCCCATCCCTAGACAGGCAAGTGAAACCCAATTCCTCACCACCATGGTGATTGTACAGTAACTGATAAGGGAGGGATGTATTGACACAAACCCAGTCCTCAGACCTTAGATCAAAACCTAGTGTCCAGTTGCTTGAAGAGTGTTGCTATATCCCTCCCACAGCCTGAGATGATGTGGAGTAAGCGTAACCTGTCTCCCTCCCTTGGCCAGTGCAGTGATGTTCTGTCAAGTCCCACACTGCATCTATCCACAGGCAACAAATAGGTGGGGTGAGTGTCTCAAGGTTTCTTGTAAACACACCATCAAACACATTTATCTCCTGAAAAAATATATGCTGAAAATTATATAAACAGGAACCTAATAAGGATAGCTGATACATATCCTGACACTGGTACTAAGACAGGGGAACATTTAATAGAACCACTGCTTTGCTAAACAAGGTGAATAACCCCATTTAAAATAATCAAAAATGGAACACCACCCACCCACCCCATGCATAGAGACCATGAGGTATCATCCCAATTCCTGTCCCTAGAACTGTAATGACTGAGAAGAAAAAGACTTGAACAAAATAAACAAGAATATGATTTGATGAAACAGGTTTCAGACAGGAATAGAGGTGAAGTTCACTAAGCCTACACAATAGTCCAAGAAAAAAGAGGAGGGTATTCCAGGTGTTGTCTATGACTATGGGGTCAGACTGGGATCATGTTCTTTTCAATTATGGTCTTCCAGTAACTGCTTGGAGAAACAGATTATTAGCTTTGACTGGAGATCATTTTTTTCCTGGAGAGGAAAGCAATGCAATAGTACCAGGTACTGTATAACTGTCATTAAAACCACTTTTCTTCTTTAAGTCAAGGTGATCTTTTGACCCCATAATTGACAGGCTTGTTCCTTATATCAAGTGCAAGCTATCCACAAAGCCTTGCAAAAGTATGTTCTGTTGAACTGAAGTTATTTGTGCAGAACAGGAAAAATTAATGGATGATGGACTGCAAAAAAGGATTATAGCATAAGACACTTAGCTATAAGGTGGCTATAAGCAGAGCTAAGAACTGTACTTAAAATGAAAATCTTTTTAACCACACCTTAATAAAACTGTTAAAGACACTCCCATCCCTGCTGTTTGACAAGTGACTGTCCCTTTATTTTCCTTCATCTTCCATTCATGAAAACTTAACAAATATCACTGAGTTTTGGAGACTGCATCAGAGCAATCCTGATGAACAAGGAAAATTATTCCCATCATTATATAAATAGAGTATGAAGATTCTCATCATATAAACAGTACAAAAATTCCCATTGTTATATACAGTACCAAAATTCTAATCATTATATAAATACAGTACAATTTTACTTACTATACACAACCTATTACCGTACGTAAATGCACCAACATAAGAGCACCTTAGGCACTGTATGAGGTCAAATTACAGTACAAAGACAGATTTTTACCTGAACCAGCTAATAATGGACTGTACAAACATCAGAACTGATCTCAGCTCACTTTCTCTACAGCTCGGTAGCAAAGTTGAAATACCTGGACCTGATTGGGAAGAACAGAAATATATCTTTTTCATTGACAAACAAAATCTAAACTATATCTAAGATTGATCATTATAACTTCAACTATTCCCATTAAAAATATCAAATACATTGGATGATTGTAATAACAGATATAATGTGTCATTAGTTATGGATTATTTATTACTGTGTTCTTATACTACACTGCATACTGCCCACCTAAAGATCTTTCTTGATTTAATTCTTTGCCTTAAGATTTATATTTTCACTGTGTTAAATTGGGTAAGTGGCTCACAGTGATATATAAATACAAATTGGTTGGATTTCTGCTAGGAGTGAATGCTCTGAAAACATCATATTATCAATTTCATGTCAAACTGAAAGCTGGAAGACATTACAATGTTATCTTCAAAAGAGAACAAATAAAGTAGTTTCCTCATGCAAAGAAAATCTCATCTTGAACAAATCCAGACATGGGAATGAGGATAAATACCATCAAAGTCTATCATAACACACTTCCTGCTGATACAATAGACTGCTGTGACCACAGGTACTTGTATTTGTTAGTAAAGAAGGAAAACTACTCACAGCACTTAGTCCTATTCTATAATGTTTCAAAAACTTTTACACAAGGTTATAAACATCAACTATTTGAATCTGCACCCCCTTGCTGATTCTGTGCTAATTTTATTTATTCCATCAGCACCTTCATTCACTTGTTAAATATCTCTGCATAGAAATAGAAATTCCAAAAGATTTTATCTTAAGGGGGACTTCACCCTTTGTCACCAAAATAAGGGGAGAGTAGAAAAGAAGGAGTGGGGCAGTCAGGGTTCAATATTTACCTAACACTTCAATACTCCACTTA
Organism: Venustaconcha ellipsiformis; assembly: GCA_003401595.1. Classification (NCBI taxonomy): domain Eukaryota; kingdom Metazoa; phylum Mollusca; class Bivalvia; order Unionida; family Unionidae; genus Venustaconcha; species Venustaconcha ellipsiformis. The sequence continues at coordinate 8,045 of QKMX01231791.1, read as the reverse complement.
TTTTTAGCTCTACTAAAATCAAAATCTTTAAAAGATGTCACCTCTAGTTGTATAGGTATTAATCTGTTAATTAAAGATATCACCTCTAGTTGTATAGATATTAATCTGTTAATTATTTCTGAGCACACTCTGTTCCATATCTAAAGCATGAATATTTTTCTGTACTTACTTCTGAAACAGCATATTCATAGCTGGCTTTGTCAGCTAGTTGTTTGGAAAATTATCATTGTGGCTGTTATTTAGAATTTTCCAAAGCTCAAAGATATTATCTTTTTGATAAATCCACTCCAAAATAGGATTTTTTAATAATACAAACTTACTTCTAGAATCAGTAGATTACAGACTACTATGCCAGATTTCTTAACTGATCAAGTCTGTTTGTGCAGACAGAGGTATTCAAATAAATATCTTTACTTCTTATTTCATTTTTTTCGTCCTTAATAATTCAGTTAATCATAACCCTGATATGGATATATGGTTTTGCAACATATGATTCGCAGAACTAAACTGATTGATAAAAAAATGAAAATTGCATTCTACTTTGAAATTATCAGTATTTTAATTAGGCTCAGTATTCTGCCCTTTCTACATTTAATTTCGAAATACTGCTGAAAGGGAGACTGACCATCATGCCCTTTGTTTTTGTCCATCCAACATGTACATCTGACTTGTATTTAACATCATCTTCTGGCTCAAAATGACTCACTGGTATCTCCATTAACAATTTCCCAGTTCCCATAATCCAATATACTTCATAACTTTGAGAATTACTGTCATCATTACTATCACCAGCCAGAATTTGGCGAACAGAAATGTAATGAAATACGCCAGAAATCAGACATTTTTGGTTTTTTAGGTGGCGCGTATTTTATACACACATTTGTAAAACTTGGAGGATTCAAACTACACCATAATGCTTATTCCTGGGCACAATTTGTAAATCGAACTTAGTTTAACAACCATTTTTGTCATGCTTGAAGACCCCAGATGTGTAAACTGTTGCCTACCTGAAAAACATGTCGCGACAAGAATGGTTAAATAAAAATTGTATACTTCACAGAGTACATTTTCATATGCAGGACTTGCAACTAATTTGCATGAGTTCTCGTGCATCATTGTTCTCCAAATGTGCAAATTCATACATATTTTGCACTATCCATGAAATCACATACCCTGAGAGCATCTCTGTTAAAGTCATTTATATATCAATGACTTTCGAGCAAAGTTTTTTCTGTTGCTTTGTTAGTATTTCCTGTCAGTCACATAAGGAATAAGCTACATTGATTCCTGATTATTTAACCTCGACTGGAACAAACAGTAACTACTAATAAGATCTGAATGCAACATATTTCAGCTTGTGACACACCAGTAGTGTAGCTTTCAAATAGATCAAAGCAGACAAGATCAAATTCAGGGTAGAAACTTTGCGTAAAATTGGTTATTAAATGGTGAGTAAAGCACTTCAATATATTTATTATGCACATGGAGTATATTTGGAGTGTATCCTTTATGCACATGGAGTATATTTGGAGTGTATCCTTTATGCCGAACATGCTGGGTTAAGATAATTAGCATGGAATTATGGGTGGGGGCAGATTATGAACCATGTCACTTTGTTTGAATTTGCAGACGGCGAGCGACTATTCTCAAGTCTTTTTTGTTTTCACTAATAAAAATGATGCCTAGGAATTCTGTGTTTAAAGAATAATAAGGCAAACTAATAATCATTCATAACTGCTGAAGACTAAAATAACTTATAGATGGAAAGTATTGTTTTGTATCGATTGTCCTTCTCTTGTATCAATATGTGCATCCTTCCAGCAAATGTACTAACGCATCAATATATCGATGACTCATTTCACCACTAGTTTCCACTAATAAGTGCACAAAAGACATGGCCTATTAAGTCCTGTATTATTGTTTTTATCCCATGTATTTCTAGGCAGTTACAATGCAATGAAGAACAATGATAAATTAAAGGTACTCACATATCAGGAGATACTGTGAGTACTGAAGATTTGTGCCGACTTCTAGGAGCTCCTGTACAGCATCCAGATAGACTTCAATCAGCTTCCACAATTTATGCCGGTTTTCTACTCCAGCTGAGCTGAAATCACTGATAAGATGATGCTTCTTAGCACAAAATACAGTTTTCTTTCCAATCATATTTTCTTTGAGAGTTCTCTACAAAATTCATTTGTTTAAACAATATATGGATAGTTACTGCATTTGAAAAATGACCCCTCCCCTCTGCATTGTGATATAAAAAAAATATGTAGACAAAATGTTTCTGTAATAATGTACTGATACATGTCTGACATGTCAGTCTGTCTTACTTAGCAAAGTTAGCACAGTCAATGTGAAAACCATGATCATCATATAATACAATGACGGTCTGATTGTGGGAAATGGTCCACAGAAAACTGGACTAATATAAAGGAAATATATAACAACTTAGACCTAATCTAAAAAAAAATTTTATTTTGATTAAATTTTTAAAAAGTTCTTGAGTTAATAGAAAAAGTTTTAAATCATAAATGGGAGCCATAACTATGCCAAACTTTACCAGAAAATGTGAAAATCAAACTTGACCTTGATCTTCATAACATGAAGCCTCATACCAAATATATGAATGAAATCCTTCAATGGAACAGAAGCAAAATTATGATGGAAGTGACAGTCAAATTACCGTGTTGAACAGGAATCCAGACACCATTAAACTTTATGGTAAAAGTGTAAAATTCAACCTTTACCTAGCAAAACCTCAAACCAAATTTTAGCGTAAATCCATTAAGTCCTTCAACATGTTATTCAGGAGAAATGAAATTCTAACTGAACGGCAAGTTTCCAAGTCAAACCGGGACCATAATTCTGTTAAATTCAATTGGAAAATGGTGAAAATTTACTTTCACCAGTTCTCTTTATTGAAACATATAATTTGGTCCTTTATATCCTAGTGAGTTTAAACAAAATTATAATGAAATAGAAAAACAAAGTTCTCTGTGAATCACAGATACATTTCTGTTAAATTTTAAATGAAAATAATTAAAGTTGTTCAAACATTATTGAACATAAACTAAATTCTGACTTGTATTTGTAGATGAAAAACAGACATGTGTAGTATTATGCATCTCTTTGGAGGTCATGGTGGCATGAAAAACGTGAATTCAATCAAACTAACCTGTGCAACTCCTCCCATCCGCAAAGAATTATCAAAACAATTTATATAAGTTTGTAGCTTCTCAAAGGATATACACAAATAAGTTCAAGTAAATTGGTTTTAATAATGACTACCTTAAGATTCATGTTAGATTTAAGGTTTGACCTTTATAATTGTCACCATGTGATGTCAAGTCCATAAGCTGAGTAGGATCTAAAATCATCACAGTGATGGCGTGACAAAAAAGGTGTGACCATGTTAAAGAGACATGCATAGACTTAATATGAAGCAATCACAGGTGTCAAATCCAAAACTTTGGGATTGTTTTTCTAGGATAGGAAATTGAAAATTGATAGAAAGTCTTAAACAAACAGCTGGACAAGTACTCTGTTCTCCATATCAGACTGTCTTAATCCAACTGCAACTTTTCTTTATCTCTCACTTTCTCGGTCACATACAAATACATACACTCCCAATGAGATACATGCATATATTTGTATGCATGTCCATGGCCATAAATGAATGCCATCTTTCCTTGTATTTTCTTTCAATTGTCATATAAACATATTCAACACGAGGTCTGAAAATTCAACTATAAATCTCTCTCTCTCATTTGTTTTTCACTGCTCTGATAAGACATTCTATTATAACTTTGTATATATTCACAATGACAGCCACACTTGACAGATCATTTAGAGGTTTCCATGTGGTTGCTACTAAGCCACACCCTGGACTCAACTTTTATTCAGCATGTCCAAGAAATATTCATTACAAGTCTGATCAAAGTTGAAGAACCTGAAAATAGGTTTTCCAAATGTTTACTTTCCATGTAGAGGGAAGCCAAACTGGATTGTACCCTAAGAAACACTCCAAAACAGATCATAAATGGCTTCTTCATTGTGGAGAAGTTAAAAGATGTTTTATACCTGTTTCAAATCAAAGGAACCTATACCAGTGCTACTGAAATCACCCTAAACGTAACTGGCCCAGACCTGTATTAAATTAGCTGAAAACAGGTTTTCCACCTGGTTGCTAAGAATGTGACACTATTGCAGAATGAGTCATTCAAACTTTCCTTTTATACAGCATGTCCTAAGAAACTCATGTACCAAGTTTAAAACTGGACTGGCCATTAAAGAAAAGACATTCTATACAATCCAGGTTTTACACCTGCTTGCTATAGATGTAACACCATTACAAGGGAAGCCCACTTGCTAAGGAAGCTACGGTATGGTGAGTTGTGTAAACAGAGCATGTCCAAAAACACAAATTCCTATCATGATTGATTGAAATTGGCTCAGCCACTCTAGAGATGCTGAAAATAAATTTAACACATGGTTGCTATGGAGGCTCCAACACTGCTAGGGAAGCCACCCAGACTTAATGTTGATACGGAAACATTCCTACCAAGCTGGATAAAATCTGGTCGACCCAATTTGGAGAAGTCAAAAATATACTTACCATTTTGGCTGCTATGGAAGCTATACTGCTCTTAAGGAGGCCAACTTGATAGGTATCTGCAGATTCCTTACAAAATAATACATCTCATGACGGGCAACTTCCAAATACACAATATGAACAGATATTACTCCCATTCAAGAGAAACAGTGTTAAGAAAATTTTCCCAATTTTCACTTGGGAACAACTAGACATCATACAAAGTCTCTTTTGAAAATATTGAGTTGGTATGAGGGACATATGTGGTCAAAGGCACTAGCCATTACAGATCATCACATATCTCACCACTGTTCATGTGAGTTCAAGTCTTAACTCGCCCAACATGACTATGTGAGAAAGCTTGCCAGTAGCTTTCTGTGGGTCAGTGGCTCTTCCTGACGACTTCCCAGGTTCTACCTCCATCAAATATACTGTCATGTATCATGTGCTGAAAAATGGCATTAAAACTCACAAAGCCAAACCAAACCATGGCTTAATATTCAGGACCAGCAATAACTAGATTTTAAAGATGACTACCATGGAGGCCATATTGAATGTCAGTTAAGAACAATTTTCATTTCGGACCAACAAGAAACAAGAGATAAAAAAAATTCTTCTACCCTCATGCTGATATGACTAACTATTTGAGCTGGTATCACAAAAACTTTTGTACCATGGTATATGACTATTTTTGAAAATACTGTGATACACACCACAGTATACTGCAATTATACTCGGAATCTACAATTTAATGTACAGAGGCATAGAGATTTTGTGAACAGAATCAAAAAGAAATAAGCTCCTGCTGCTAATCATCAAGAAATGAAAACTGATATACCTGCAAGTGGTACTGAAAGCTTCAACCATTTTCTCAATTAGATGCCTAAAATCTGTATCCTTTTCCAGGTAGATGAACATCAAACTGAATGTTCCCATCCATACAATGCTTCTCTTGCCAAAGGACAGTGTGGACTGATCCAGCATGTCATACAGGGAACACAACTTGGAACCCTAAAAAACAGGCAACTTCACATTTTACACTGAATAAATAAACAATACTGTGCATCATTCTCATTGTATGAGCTGTGACAAAATACACATACACACTGTATTCATTAAGAGATGATTGGATACCCACAATTTGTTTGATCCAGGATAATAAAAAAGAATATCAACAAAGTCCCAATAATAGGACTGTAAATAACACATGATATAAAAGTCTCATGACCTTTATCACACCCTTGGCCATGACCTCTGACTAAAGTACTTCACTACTGTATTGTAAGGTGTGGACCTTGGAAAAGTTCCATCAAAACATCTGTAGTGGTTGAAAGATGACAACCTGCAAAGGGAAACAGGCTACTTACTGTCATTATTCCTTGCTGTTACCATAAGGAAGTGTGTAAAAGACTACAAAAGCACTGTCAGATATATGATAGACAAAAACTTCTGCTGCAGATCAGCATTAAAAAAAAACACTTTCTCAGATACCAGAAATCTGTCTCTCTTTCCAGGTAGATAAACTTCACAAAAGTAACAGCCTGATAAAGAAAACAGGCAATGAATTTTATTATCCCATACCCTGACCTTGGGGAAGGGTTATGACAGTGAAAACAAGAAACACTGTCAAGATGTATAAAAGTTCTGAGTTTTATTAGAATATCTTTATCAATTTAAATTGTATACCCATACATGGATAAGTCACTGATTTACACTTTTCTTCACCATGACTGTGACATTGAGACATGTGGCATACCTATGACATGTGACATACTGTCTATACAATTTGCAAAAGTTTAATTAAAATATCTGCTTTGGTTCAAAAGTCACACTCTGGAAAATTATGCTGATTTACATTTTCCCTAGCTGTGGCTTTGACTTAAGGGTAGATGGTGTGGCTATGACACAGAGGTATGTGCTGTGGCAATGACACAGAGGCAGGTGCTGTGGCTTTGATTTGTTGTTCTGGGGTTTAATGCCATTTTTCAGCACACAAT
>QKMX01231659.1:3237-13250 GCA_003401595.1 Venustaconcha ellipsiformis | reverse complement strand
CTCTCTCTCTCTCTCTCTCTCTCTCTCTCTCTCGTGGTGCAAGATTACATCTTTAATAAGCGTGGATCTAGTTCATTATTTGACAAGTCACAGATCTTGAAAATATACTCTCATGTTTCAAGTTCAATTAAAACTGGATGAGAAACATTGCCTCTGGGATGGTAGCGAGCAATGACAGACGAATGGATAAATGATGCATGCCTACCGTAATTAGATCAACTGGACATAAATCTATATCAGAAAGTATTTACTGAAAGTAATTTAGATCTTCTAACACAATAATGAACGTAATGACAGTGAAAACCCATCTAATGCATACATTCATAGGACAGACAAAGAATAGCGTTTTGAAATTCATACCTGCATTAATATGAGAAGATGAAATGTTAGGATAGGTCAGCTTTCAACATTTCGTAATTCAGAATAATGGTGTTTTTTATACTGCCTTTTTAGATAGGTATTGCGGTGACTTGAACGATCTTTCGGCTGCATAATTTTTTTTAAAATGATAAGTGAGAAGTGTATCGGAATTCTAGAGCATTCATTTTTTTTTAGCATATATAGTCAGTATTCTACATATCTGCATACAATGTTACTTGACCTGATATACGGGGGATTACCGTACATTAAATTGTTCTTTATCCTTGCCTTAACATTTATTTGCTTAATGTTACAACTATAGGTCTTGAAAAAAGGAGTCCTATGTTGGGTTGGGTCAGCTTTCCAACATTTCGTCGTTCAGAATAATGCTGTTTTTTACTGCATTTAGTTAGATATTGAGGTGACCTAAACGATTGCTTGGTTGCATAATTTGTTGGGTTTTTTTAATTAAAAAAAAAACAAGACAAAAATCGAGAAATGTTTGGCATTCTGAAGGATTTTTTTTTATCACTTTAACAAATGTTGTTATGATTTGCGTATTTGACTCTTACACCAACTGACCTGATGTATGATGATTCCCTTAAATTCTTTTGTATAATGACTTTTACATATACTTGCTTAGATAAAAAAAATATTGAAACATCACTTACTAAAAGTTGACAATAAGGTCCACTTTTTCTTAAAATTATCACTTCTGTTATTTACTTCGGCAGTATATTTTTCGATTCTTTAGTATGACAAGACAAAATGTTTATAACTGGTGGGACTGGGGATTTTTTATATACAATGTGATCTGTGTATAATAGAATTTGCAAGCAAAAGTGAGAAATTAACAAGCATACCAAAATATTTTTCCTATAAATACATCATTTTGTGTAATTAAAAGATTCGGGTTATACGTTTGGATTCATTCCACAAATAATTCTGAAAAATGTAACAGTACAGTAATGGTTATAATACTCAATATTTTCTATTCCCTCTGTACAAAAAAGTGCATTAATCATATATCACTTAAATGCTTTTTTCTCAATAAAATGGTTGCTAGAAATATTTCTATGAAGAAATTTAAAGTTAGAATCAATTTGTGTATTTAGTATAAAGTTTAGCCAAAGCAAATGCACCAGCTGGACAATCTGTTTGCCTGGATCAAATATCATTGTTACCATTTGGCTTTTTTTTTTATCTTTGTCGTTATCGGGTTTGTATTTTCACTGCCGCAATCCTTCTAATTTTTTCTTTTCCACGTCATTGATATCTTTGAGATAAGCGCATAGTTCTGTATGAAAGTAGGAGTTTATATATTTTACTTTACGTCTTCAAAACGTAATGGAGATCCTTGTGCATCAAAAAGATGTCGAATACGAACAACGGCATTTGTTCTCGAAGTTGCACATAATTTGAAATTCTCTAATTTACTAAATTTAGAATGTCTTAAGATAGGTATTCGTGGACAGTAGATGATTCATTTTTCCATAGTGATTAATCATAAATTGCATCACACCAAAGTGTATTTTAATATAGTTTAAATGCAATCTAATTTTCCCTCATTAATTTTTTTTTTAAATATTTGTTCGGAAACCAATTTTGCTATATTCCGTCATTGTTTACAAAAATACGCCTAATCCAGTAGGATTATAACACACAAAACAGTGTATGTAAATCCTGTTTAAATCACAGCCTTAAAAGAATCGATAGAAACGTTCCAGTTTACTTTTTCAGTTTTACCGACCAAAACAAAGTAGAAAACTCAATTATTCAATTCATTCAGTTCATTTTCTATAGGAGGATGGATAATTTGGTGGAGATGAAAATTCAGTTCATTTTCTATAGGGGGTGGATGATTTGGTTGAGATGAAAATTCAGTTCATTTTCTATAGGTGGATGGATGGTTTGGTTGAGGTGAAAATCCAGTTTATTTTCTTTAGGGGGATGGAGGATTTGGCTGAGATGAAAGAAATTTTAGTTAAGATCGCATGAACTTCTTCAGTAGAGAATAAACTTCTATTCTGTTAGGTAATCGGCATGGTTGTTCCGAAGGATGGCGTAGAGCATAATAATGTAGGAAAGCATTATCATCAACATGCTACCCTAATTTGTGCTTTTATTGCAACAGAACCAACCTTCGCCACTGTGGTCTCCGTAGCTTTCGTTAGCTCTTCGCTATCTCACGTGTGGGTTTAATCAGAGACGCGAACGTTTATTCGAATCCATGGTTGATATTCGGTACAGTTTATCGCGACTGAACATATCTTTGACACGTTTGCGGCCTGCTGCATTTTCTAATATGATATCACTGGCAGATATGACATAATATTTATCATCGTTTTTTAAACCGGCTTGATATTTTTCGGAAGTTCTGGTCAAGTCCATAGCGAGAAAACTATACGACGCCTGTGTGATCTCTGCAATCATATTCCGAAACTTACTCCACGAATGGTCAGCAGCACGCCACTTTAATGAATTTTTGCAAGACCATGCACATCAGTGCCACTAAACATCGTCAGCTTGTCCCAAATCTTGTAGATGCGTCTGCATATTGTTATGTTACATATATCTCATCTGTGTTCTTGTGTCTATCTCGGAAAAATATTCTTGCGGGATTATCATAGTGTTCAAACATCATCTCATCGTGCAGGACAAGATTATTCACGCTAAAATCAATACAATCAATGCTAGGGCTTTTATCGACTGTGGAAAAGACATCAATGTTACGAGATTTGCTTTTTTGACAATGACTGAAGCTCTTCCGAAATATGTCTGAGTACAAAATAACACAATTGGCCATCTGCTGACGGCGTAATCACATACAGACGATCCCAAGGTAACCATCGCATAATCAGATTTAATAACAACTTAGTCATTGATTAACACGAGAACTGAGTTTGGAAACATATCACCATGCTTGGGCGGTATGTGTTATGACAGTGTAAAGAAATCAATGACAGTGAATTTTCTTTTCTGTCATGCCTTGTTAATTACCAGTTGCTAACAGTAATGCCTTCATAGTGTGTGCTGTACGCATTACAATTCGTACTACAAATCAAACACGGGTTCAAGCTTGTAATGGTAGAGCCGCAACGTGTGTTCAATATGCCCTTAAAAGGTTCAGGTTGATGTGAACCCGATGATGTAAAATGATTCTGCATCAACGAAACTACCTGGGGCACGCGGAGTGAATACCTTGGGGAGTATCATCCGGGACCTAGATACAATTACTTTGGGCCTGGAACACGGCCGTATATACGACTCGATTCTAACAGCCAATCAAATCCTAGAGAAACACCTGTAAAATGTCTTAATCAAGTGATATCCGTGCGCGTCAGCGTGCTGATAGAGATCTTATCCATGACTTGAACACGACTAATCCTACACTCGAAGAAAGAATTGCCATATGGAGCATTAAAGGATGAATGATGGCTATGACTTTCGTTGGAGGTAAAGCTGCAGTAAAATGTGAATAGCCACGACCTACAACAGTCTTCACGGTTATTGGAAAGGTAAAGCTTCCGTTAGAACGTAACAAACTTCAGACACGTAGTTACTCGAGCATAGTTATCAAAACAATCGCTATAGCAAATATAACTGCCCGCGTCAAGGAATATTTCCCATGGTAGTTTAATGAGGACTCCAAACGAAGTTCACAACGTTGATCTCTTGTTTCTTCCACATGATCGGGTAGGAGACACATATACAAGTATTTGTTAACCACTTTAGATGTTGCCAGTAGATACTTAGCAGCCAGAGCTTTTGATACAGTAAGCGTTTCAGATGCGCTTAAACGTATTTACACGCTCGGATCCTAACATGGTCACATTTTTACTGGTGTCAAACGCAATTAATTCTCGGAGCAGTTTTTGTTGGCAAAATATAACGTGCGGGTTCGTGTTGGAAATGTTAATATACATTGTGACTCGGCTATTGTGGAACAATTTAACCGTACATCTAAGGAATGATTATTCAGACCACAGTATGCCTAGAAGTTTCTAATGACGTCAAAGACCAGGAGTGTTCGATTTCGCGAGTCGGTAACACGACTTCTATCACATGAAACCACAAGTAAGAATTGGTTAAAACCTGATGTACAATTTGATAGACTTTTTCACCGTTACCGACAAAATGATTTCCACCGACATTAGACAAACTCGGGAACAATATCGTTCAGTATCTGTATGCACGGTGGAGTTTATAAAAAGATTGAGGTGGTGCTACTGACCGAATGGTTCGTCGATGCATATGTAATCTCAGACTGTATTGGTACTCCGAGACAACCAACGTCATATCGTTTGGCAGGATAAAGTCCACCAAGTAGAGCATTTGTGCTAGAGACACTGCAAGTAGTTTCCGCGGTCTCGGAACTACCACCCAACGTTAATTTCGGCTACTTTTTTGCGCGATCGCATTGTGCCCGTACGTATAAGTATTGGTACAATGATATACATCCATTTCATGTTTCTTTGAAATGATAAGATTAAATGTGTTTGCGAGTTCGCGTGCTCGCGAAGACATTTTACATATATATCGTGCCTACGATTATTTTACACAATCATCCGTGGAACTTCTTTCCTTTTCTTGGTATATTTAGAGCCACAAACCGAGATTTAATACATTTTGAGGCGTATTACCATGTATTCCAAGATGGGATTGTCCCAGAATTCATATTTGAACTTAAACACATTTTAATGTTCGTTATTGGTATAAAACTCGTTTGTCAGAGTTAGTTCAGCAATATCCTCCTTCACGACATCGGTTTTGATGTGCATCAACAACGAGTTTGTATCCAAATACAGCATCTTCACGTTGTCACAGTTCTGCGTTTTGATCTTCTTACAATAAAATTCGTACGTGGGTAGTTTGGATAAATCCAACACTGACATATCAACTTAAATATACGTCTTTACCTTCAATTTCGATTTTTTACTGTGTACCTTAGTTAGTCCATCATCAAAGCGCTTTCTGGACTCGAATGCTGGATCTGCAATAAACCCTTCGAAATTTATCTATCTCACTGTCCCGAACAAGTTCAATTCTGATCGTTCGAGGAAGTTCTCCATTGCTTTTACGAAAGATGGTTGGTATTCATTTCCAACACTCTCGTGTGAGTTGCATGAGCTGATTTACAGTCGGCATACTGGTACATACATACATACAATACTATTTGTTTAATTAATGACAGTTTTTTTAGTAGTGTTACCATGATCATAAACTACGGTCCTTTGAATCCTGGCTATTTTTTCCTTAGCGTATTTTTTCTCAACGGTGCTACGTCGGTGTTTCAACGATCTTAATAAGTTCGGCGAGTCTTTGCTTGCGCGTGCGATAAGAATCGCGAGTAGATCTGCCTGGACGGCAAAGCTGATTACGGGACTTTGCTTTAATACTGCTTTTAAAACATGGGCGAGCACATATACCAACACTTAAAGCGAGCAAATGTGATATACAGCATTTATAATGTCATGTTCTGCCACAGAGGTCACACTGGCATACATATTTGCATTGAGCACATTCCAATGCCATTTAACTTTTTATGTATATGCAAACAGTGATCTAATTCGATATGAACACGGTACCTTAGAGAGTAAGTTTTTCATTTACATTAATCTAAAATACTGTACTTTGGGCCTTGTAAATAAACACGTTTGCAATATGAATAATCAGTAGCAAATAAATCTGAAAATTTATGTAAAACATATCTATAGTCGATGTCGTCCAAATGAGATCAAATGATCCACCACTTAGCACCAAGGCATCATAAAATCCAATAATTCTAACTTTCTTGGATTTGTTTTTTTTTTCTTTGTATATCTCAGATTATTTTTTTGTGTGCTTCACTGGACTTAGAAGAAAGGATTTCATAAAAAAAAATCTCCCACTTTGTTGGTTAGCGTGGATGCCATTATTATATTAATACTAAAAGTATTTCTTTAAATGTCGTAATTCTCACTGTCTTTGCTGCCATTACTTTATATGCTGCCTTTATAGCTAGGTTCACTAACTAACGTCAGTGAACTGACGTTTTCTTGCATAATATCAGACAAAGACTTTTCTGGTTTTTCGTTATAAGGCTGACCCAGTCTACGTCGTTGTGCCTCCTGTTGAATCCTTAAGATGGTTAAGTTATCAGAATGCTCAAGTACTATTTTGAAAAATCATTTACTGTTTGATCCCTTTCACAAATATGTACGAGGTATTTAAGCAAAATAATTTCTGTAACGTTAGAAACACTCCATTGTTCGTGTAATGTGACTCCCGCATTTTATATACTCATATTTTTTTTCAAGATACAATAGGCATCAATCTGTGAACTTGACGACATATGTATACCGCGATAATTGTTTATTATAATATTCTCACACAATTTCTACCAGTGAATATAAACTGGAGTCACACAAAGAAAACACTCTCAGCAGAATATTTCATATACAGATTAATAGCGATTAATAATCGCATTCTTCCAGGATTATTTTAGTCCCACAGAAAAAGGAATCTCCACGGATGTAGTACAGTCACAATCAGTATTATAGGCCTGATGGGAAACTTGTGTTCCGTGTAAAACAGTTCCAGTGATAGAGGTCGGTTTATTCACCACGCGAGAGTTAATGGAAGTTGTAATCGTAATAAGTAATCTTGTATGCATTTTTACTTGTCTTTGTATTTGTCATGTCAACGATATTATATCACAATATCACGGTCTTATAACTTATATGATAATAGCGACCTTGTTTGGTTACTGATTTACGTTAAAGTCTTCTACCCCACATGACTATCCTCTGACATGGAAATCTCTTAGTGAATTTGCCTTGCGTTTTCGTGCGGGGGTTGGGGGATGGGTGAAATGGGTGAGCGTGTGTGATGTGAGAATAAAGTGTTGAGGTTTAGAATTATTTCGCCTAAACCAAAAACAAATTGCAAAACTGTCATTATCATACTACTTCTTTAACACCCTAATTACACTAGTGGTCTCTAAGTATTGTTTGTGTGTTCAGCATTGTCAAGTATGTAAGAATACAAGTGGAAACAAAATTTGGAAAGTTAAATTTGGAAAGTTAAAATCCAATTATACAAAACTGGTCCCAAATTTCGATCCGCTCGTAGGGGTTACTATTATTATGTAGATGATTTCAATCAGCTCTGACCTGGTCTGACCATCTTCTAGATAGTCTGTTAACTTCCCTCTAATGCCCGGAGAATTTATGCCCATAAGGGATGCATCTCTACTTTTCGCTGCTTAATGCTGCGTAAAATCTGTCACAATCACGCGAAGCATAAAATGAATACATTTAGGCATTGTATACAAGTATAGTGTACAAAGGTGAGCCAAACTTGTACAAAAGTAAGAAATATCTTTCGGAATAATGATACTGTACGGAAAAGGGTTGGCGACTGTCCGTCTTTGTCTTTATTAAATACATTAATAAGTAAAAGCTGCCAATTGTAAAGCTCCAGTGTGGTTTCAGAACGATGTATCGATGATAAAATGCCACCTGGAGAAAACTACCCGTTGATATTATCATTTTCTGCCAGTGGATTACTAATGGTAAATTGCGCCCGGGGCGAAGATGAAAGCCCAAAATGGTACACTAGTTGCCTCCTCCCCTTTTGTACGCTACTGTTGTCTGCAATCTGTTCTCTACACTGAATTAAGTATGAAATATAGCTATTTTCCATAATACAGTAGAAGCAAAATGTCAGGAATTCTTTACTTGCATCGATGAAGTGAAGGGCTGACAATGTTACAATGTAATACTCGACAGTCGTCACAATATTCCAAAAAGTGTCACAGTGAACAGTATCTGCACCGACGAACATTGGGTGTTTACACTTCAATTTTTTAATTGGATTTTAATCCATGATAATATATACAATTTAGGCTCCAGTCAACCTGCTCATGCATTAACGCGTAAGACTAAGGTTCTGAGGACCCTGGGATCAAAACCATCTCTTGTATCCGATATTGTCTGAAAAAGTAAGAGCCTTGAGGAGCGAGAACAACATAATACACAACGGAAATTCCAGTACAAACTGTAGCCACGTTTGCAGCTAATTGTGGTTTGATGTTATGACTCGTGATATGTTTTCGTTGGCAGAAAATTTTCATTAGATTGAAGGGCGAACTAGTTAAAATATAATATAACATTAGTTTTACACCCAATGCACTGCAGAAATTGCCTGCTGAACTCAAGATGTTAATGATATAGAATAGGAACTAGTCTAGAAATCGGTAAATAAAAAATGGAGTATATATGAATTTGGATTAACAATGAAAGTGAGATTTTCGAGAGAAAAAAAAAAGCTTTTGAGAGCTTATCCTAGTTGTAGATGAAAACAAAATAGAGTCAACGTTCTATTGACAGAATTTCAGTCCTTTTACAGACTAGAGTTTGGAATATTTATTATTGAAATTAGGACTTGACACTTTGGTGTGGAATTAGAAATGTGTTTCAAACCCATGTACATATCGATATAGTTTAATGGGCACCAAATCGGGCATCAAGGATATATCCTTACTGATAAATATAGGCTTGATCACGAACATTCAGAAATTTAAAATTATTGATTTTTTAATATCAGGAGGTTTCCATAGGTCTACCATGGAAGCTGAAATAATCGTACGAGTTCTACAGCGACTAGCAAAAAAGGACAATTTGTACGTGGATTTCTGCGTTTGTCGTGCTTTAAGTTCAAATGATACTTTTAATTAACATTTAAATTTATTTACATTCTCAAAATAATTCAGTTTCAGGGATGTTAAGATTTGCAGCTATCATTTTTAATTTGTGGATTTTTATTTTCAGAAAAACTGTAAGGATTTACCAACGCGACAGTGTGAAATTAGTTATATAGCCAGCCCACCCACTTTAACCATCCCATACTGTCCTATTGTGATGCTACCTCCAGTCAGCAAGTTTCGACACACCGAATTATTTCTAAGTGCACGCAAGTCAAGGCATAAAGTAAATGTACATATCTATAGTTCACGTGCGTATGGTATATATTGAATACACTATTTTCAGTGTCAACGTACGAATAAATCATATCGCGTGGTAAGTATGAACACAATAGCAGATATATCACTGTTATCGCGTCGTAATCAATGTTAACCTTTGACATAAAAATTTGAAATCCTATATAGAGAGTATACATAGTATTGCCCGAAGGTAATATCTTGTGAGAGCAGATAAATTCCTGTTACTAAAATTAATAAATTAGCCATTTTTAAAACCATATCGCGTTTCACATTGCTCTTTGGATTAGTAAACTTGAGCCATAAAGAGATAAATTATTTTTAAAAAAGTGACATAAATTTTGGAAATTAGAGTGTTTAGAGACCTACGGATTGATGAAGCACATAATTGAACCTATCCCAAAACCTTACGGAGAATATCAGTGTGCCCAAACAATGCAACAAAAAAAAAAAATAACAAAACAAACAACTACCAACTGCAATAAATATTGACTACCTCACAATGAAAGGGTCAGTTAATGCTAAAATCCCCTTCTTTCTTTCTGTTTCTCCAATACATACATGTCCTCGTGCCACGGTTTCTGAAACTTAGGTAAGCGCAAACCGTGACATATAAAAGCTCGATACTTGGACCCCCCTTCTCTCTCTCTCTCTCTCTCTCTCTCTCTCT
>QKMX01231039.1:0-11802 GCA_003401595.1 Venustaconcha ellipsiformis | reverse complement strand
ATGTTGGAGGAAGAACCTGGGAAAACCCAGGAAAGAATCCCTGACCCACAAGAAGCTACTGGCAAGCCTTCTCATGTACCCACACTGGCCAGGCCTGATCAAGTGGTTAAGGAAATACTGGTTAACTGAGTTTTGAACAAAATCTGTAGTGACCTTGATCCCAAGGAAAAATGACACGAGCATGTAATTTGAAGTTTCACAAAGATGCATGCCAAGTATTAGAAGAATCCGCTATGAAAAGGCTTGGTATATATAAACATTTCCAATTAAATATCTGAATCAAAACAATAACAATATCTTGACAATGAGGCTTCTGGCAGAAAGGTGACTAATACATCTTGCTTCCCACTAACTTAGGCTGGATAACAATCAGACATCAAAGAATTCAGATCTGTCAATATTGTTTTTAGATCTAAACTTACTAATCTTATATCACAGGTATGCTCAAATACTTTGAGTTTGGTGGTTTGTATGCAAAATGGATGTAAACAGAGACATCACTTTTTAAAAAAACTCACAACAATAGGTTACAACTTATCCTTTTGTATGCAGACATAGAATTAAATACTGGGACCACACTGGAATGGGTGGGAAAATCTTTTGTTTACTATATATACAATGCTGTTCATGTGGTTATCAAGAATGATCAATGCCTTGAAGACAATAGAGGCCTGTGAAAATAGCCTAAGTGGAGTGTTTGATCTAATACAATTGTAAATGTCACATATACATAGGACCTTAAGCAAACTATGCAAACCATTGGGTAACTGAACTGACTGAAAGACATATATACATTATTATTGCTATCATCCCCCAAAGTTTCAATCCCAGGTATACATTGCAAATTAATGTTCTACATGGTGGGTAAAAAAAGAAAGCATATTATATACATTTTTTTTCTTTATTTATCAATATAGTATTAATAATATTATGAATGATTCTTGTACAACAAGAAAATGTAAGAATTCTATATAGTAAACTCATACAACTCAACAGTAAGAAGGTTACACATAACTAAATCCATCATACATCAAACTTATTCAGATAAAATAAACTTTTTTCAAATGAGTACATAAAAAAAAACTCATTACTTCATAACGGAATGTGTTTATCTTTTCTTGCATTAGTACATGCCATATAATTTAAAAAAAGAAACATATCACAGGATCTTAATACATGTATGCAATTTATGTTATTGTACTGCCCATCTGATATTGAAGAATCAAGGTGAATAAGCCTTAGACTTTTGGCATACATAGTTCCAAAGACAAAGAAATATTTGACACATTAATGTACACCAAATATAAACAGCACATACCTCAGTCTAATTGGACTTAATGTACTAATAGGTCAGGATCTATGGTGTTTATTCTAATTACTATTTCAATAAACAGCATTGGCTCTGATTTGTAGGCACTGTAATGTTCAGTACCTCAGATATGGTGTACATAATACCTGAACATGGGTACACAGAGTAATATCATAAATTCAATATTATCAAACTGATTGACATAATCATTTAAGACTAATCACTTGTGGAATGTTAGGAGTATTTTACTTTTTTTTAAAATCTAGATTTTTATTTTTACAGAACTAATGGTCAAAGCATATCAAAATCATACAAAGCTAGGCAAATGTCAGTGTGCATTGTATCAGATTACCCTTAGCTGAATATCTATCTCCAGGTAAAGGTATACAGACATGTATGGACAAAAAGTACCCTGTCACTAACTGCCCATAAAATATTAGCTGAATGAGTATTTAAACATTCACCAGATCTGCACAGGTTTAAAATCATTAATTCATATTAAATACACAAAGAAAATGGAATGTTGATGAGTGAATTTTTTTAGTCTGACAACATTATTAAGATCAGATGGTTTTCCACAGCAGAATGCATGCAAACTCAATCTATGTCATGTCACAAAATCCCAGAAATTTCCAAAGGTCTCACATTTTGTTTCATGTATCACTTTCTTTCACAGGGTTGTCATGCAATAATTCCAAAAATACAAAAAATTGTCTAGGTTAAAAAGTTGCATTGTTTCAATGATGTCATAATTAATGATAACATCATTTAAAGGCATCACAGTAAGTGTTAGTTTTACAAGCAGCAGATTGTCTTTAAATGTGTTATATTTGGTTAGTGGCTAATTAACTAATTAAAACTATGATTAAAGCTACCAAGCATGAAGTCATTTTAACTGATACATTTCAGGGTAGAATGAGTTATGTCTTGTTATGAAAGATATATTTTGTAGCACACTGATCATCAAATTACTTATTTCAGGCATAAGTCTTGGTCATAATAAAAAGCATAAAAACATTTGATGATAAAGGTCTATTAACCAAGTTTGATTACATTACTGTCTGAACTGCCGTTCTTTAAGTGGTATGAAGCTCAGTGAATTATGTGCAAAAACCACCCCATTAATTTGCAAGGATTTTGTTCATAGCTGTACCCATTAAAGTCTTAATTAACTATGTCTTTTTACCAAGTGTCATCAAGCTGAGTCAATTATGTGCAAGATCAATTTATCAATATGCATGGATTTCACGCATTATAACAAATGCAAGATCATAATCTTGAAAGGCTATGTTTGAAGTCTGACTTCAAAACTGGAAACAATGTGTCATGAGATGCAAGGATACCTCACTACTATGCATGGAACCCACGCCATACTCCAACTGTCCAAGATCTTTATGATACAAGGATGCATTCCAATTTTTAACAAAACAACCAATCAGATGCAAGAGTTATGTCTTTAACATGTCAGCTTTCTCTTTATAGAATAAATGCAAAGACCTAAAAGATAGAAGCTCATATTTCATGTAGGATCAAAATCAGATCCGACATATTACTTAAATGAATCAAAACAAGATGAGCCAAAAAGATGCCATTAATCACTTTATTAGAGTGAGTGAATCCTGCTCATTTAAGGTAACAAGGCAAGCCAATCAGATGCAAGATCACCTCATTATTATGCATTGATATCACCCATTATCAAACCCATCTTAGATTTTGATGATACAAAACCATATTCTAAATTATACTGAAACTTGATCAAAAATACAAACTCTTGAATCATAACAAGTAAATGGTGATTGACAGAGAATGCAGGGCCATACCATAAGCTCAAATGGCCTTGAAGTGTGGTGAACAAAAACAAGACATGTCAACCATTACATATTTTCATCCTTTCACTGGGATACTGTATTTAAATGGAGTCTGTATATCAGGTGAGCTACCATACAATTTTTAAATTTGTCTGACCATGAACATCAAAACAAAATGTTAAAAAAACAAACCCAAGATTAAAAAAATGAACAAAAAATAAAAGATAATGCTACATGAATAAACTGGTGATCATGCAAAAATATATATTTGATATACACTTACTTATTATATAATATTCTTTTCCAATATGTAAAACTATATTTACATACAATGAACATTTAAAATAAATACATTACACTGATTTTTATTCTGTTGCTGGCCATCTGTTTGAAAGATTATAATGGAGAATCCATTATTTTACTACAAATAGATGACAAATTCTTACTGCTTATACAAAGATATCAATATATTTTAGTGCACGTACAATATATACAAGGTGAAACAAATCATTTTTAGTATGTTAGTATATGTATGCATGTAAAAGGTTTAATGGCACATCAGCAAAATCCTGGCTATAAAGTGCTGGGTAAGTTTAGGCATCCTTCCCAATTAAAAAAAAAACAATGCATATAAAACAAATAAATGCAAACAGGGTTAAATCCTTATATGTGCCAAATTCTTCACATAAACTGTAATCTTTTCAAGTGTCTAAGATATTCTTTGCTGAGACGTCCATCAAAGACACATCCTATAGCAAAAATGTGTTATCATCAGCTACATTCCCACACATGCCACCATTCTGCCTTCAAAATCAAATAAAATAAATGAGAATTCGAATTTAAAAGACAAGGAAATTTCCTTAAACCTGACAGTCTCTGGACCAAAAGTTTGTCCAATTTATGGAGGTGTCTAGTATACAGAGATATAATTAGTATCAGAGTGGCTTTACTGGGACTGGTATTTGGTGTTTGGTTATAAAGGGGCTGGTTTATAGAAATTGTTTTGTAGACACTAATAAATAAAATTTAAAATATACTAATAAAAAAGACAAGTATTCTCCAAAAACGTCTTTACATTTCTTTATAGTCATACATACGCCAAATTCAGTGCCGTAAGTGCATAATAACACCTTCAAAGAAGCAAACACATGAACCAAAGCTAGAAATGTGGCCATCGCTAAATGTGAATATACCACCAAAGTGGCTGAAAATTTATTAAAAATGTAAAATTTAACAGGATAACTACAACATTATGACGGGACATAGAAAGAAAGTGAAAGCCAATTTTAAAGTTTCCAAATTTTTGTGGAAAGCATGATTACTAAAAAAACCTATAAATTTGAAGTTCTGATGAATATTGATCCTTCTGTGGAAACATCAGGAATCAGTAGTCATTGGTTAGTATGCCTGAATCTTGACCAGAAGTGCAGGTATTTACCCTACCATTGCATTAGTCCACTTTACTCCAGATAGCTGAGCTTAATATACTTCCCATGTTCAATAAAACACATTTACAACACCCGATTATAAATCAGATTGCAATTCCTGTTTCAAATCTAACTACCCAGGAAACATGATACCTATGAAAACTAACGACTTCAAAGTATTCAAACATATCGCTCATATAAGGTATGAAATACTGACATGTTTTCATCTTTTACACAACAGGCTCGTCACATGAAGTTGAATAAACAGCAACTATGTGTAATTATATTTCATGAAGAAGAATAAACTGCACACATGCAGAGGCATTAGAGGCTGGGATAAAAAAAATATACTAGTCGATCTATATACAAAATGTAAGGTATACAAGATTCAAATGCAAATATAAAATTGTGCTGCAAGTTTGTTAAGGAGAGATACTGATTGTTGGCCAATGTTCAGCACGGGTCACCATGTCTGCTGTAATCAAACATTACCATATAAATTCTCTCACAACATACATGCTAAGCCAATAAGTCGCTCTAAATCATTTTTATTCAGATTCTTCCAATAATAAAACTTTCCCCTCATTAAAATATGACTAAAAAATACATGGTGGACATTGCCTGAGCACAACGTAGAGATGAACTGTGTGTGAAACCCACCTTAAAGGTCATCTATATAAAATATTCAGCTGTCTTAAGCAGCTAATTTTTCTAGGTTCTATAAACCAAACGACTGCAGAAATGAACTTCTATTAAGTAATCATCAGTCTTTAGTGTCAACATTTCTCACTTTCCAGGTCAAAAAGTCCTACAACCGTCTACTTGCCAGAATGGAAATTTTCAATCAACTGATCACATGAATGCATATTATGTACAGTTCAAGCAAATGTTACTTGCCTAGCAAAATTTTTAACTTGTATTGGGCTGATGAACAATTAATTTTTGGAATCTGCTTTATTAGCATGCTTTTATTACTGGCTCTGTCAATTTAATCTTAGTGATTATTGAAACTTGTTCAGCAATCTGCACAGTCCATCTCTAAGAAATGTGACTAATCTTGGAATCTGCTTTATTAGCATGCTTTTATTACTGGCTCTGTCAATTTAATCTTAGTGATTATTGAAACTTGTTCAGCAATCTGCACAGTCCATCTCTAAGAAATGTGACTAATCTCATTTGGCCATAAGAATCCAAAGAAAATTATTGTTCTGTCTGGTTATGAGGGGGTTTCCATTTTCCTTTAGAATTTTGAGCAGTGATCATAACCCGCAGCTCTTCCTGTTCCCCATTTCCTCCAAAACAATGGAGTGCATCATAACAGTAAATAGAACCCAAACATTGGTAATATAACCTCAAACATGCAAAAATGTGCATATCTTTCACGAGTTCCTTAAATCAGCATTTTAACTTCTATCTTTGACAAATGTATGATTCACTGTTTCATTTTTGTACCGCTGATTCATATGTGGGACAATTCTCACAACTACAATATTTATACAAAATTAAACAAATATGAAAGATACTGAGATTTGTAAAAATACAGGAATGTACATTAGACATAAAGATGATTTAAGAAACAAGCTAAAATTTCAAAATATGAATTTCTGATTCGGCACAGTTCAACCATTACATCAGGCAAACATCTTATCTGTGATTACTCTTGATTAATAGTTTGCCTACGATCAAACAAAAATGACAAGTAACAAGGATTCAATACTGTACATCAGAAGATTCTAGAATAGGTAAATATCAGCCATTACTGATTATTATTATATCAGTAGATTTTATATCAGCAATTACTGATTATTATACCTGCTGATTTTATATGTATCTGCCATTACTGATTATTAGAATACCAATAGATATGTATCTGCAATTGCCATTTGATTTTATCTGGCCCTTTCATAACTTTTTTCCTTTAATTAAAAACATGCATGACAGGTTAGTGATGTGCCAATTAATGATTGTACAGTTAGGGTCTGCTGAGTGCTCTAAAACTGATACTTTGTGGAGGGGGGGGGGAGTTTGCTTTTTTCCTTTTTATTTACAATGGGGATATGGTGGATCATCTGATTAAAGCCAGGACTTGAAAACATGATGTGCAAATTTTGTGCATTCAGTAGCTGTGGCATGATGTTTTAGAAATCAGTACCAATATCACATACCAGAATAGAACCTTCTCAGTTAAGATGAACCAGTTACTGGCTATATAAACAAAAACTTATTTCCAACACTACAGTTTACCAAACATAAAATTTGCTACCCCTACTAAATTAAGAAATATCTTAAGATTTCATTTTAATTAATATATTAATACCTTTGTGCTACATACATGAATTTTAAAAAATTATCAAATAACACAAAAGAACTCAGATCAAAAAGTACTTACTGTCTGAGTCATCTACCCAGCAATTTCTCAGATTTAAAAAAAAATTAAACACATACTGATGAATTCATCAAATGATTCATTAAGATTAGTCCAAAACTAAAATGGGAAACTTTAAATCTGCAATTATATAGCAATGAACAATTCTTCTTTTCACTTATATCATAAGGAACAAATTAAACATTCTATGAATTAAATACTTTTAAGAACATAAAAACTTTTAAAAGACTGTAATGAACACTTCACTTAAAAGAATGAATCGGCCTTCCAACCCACTTCACAAATGGTGTGAAACTAATTATCAAGAGAACTGGAGACATTTTTCCTCACTGGATCATCATTATGGGACACGGTCTCACAGCAAACCATCGTCTCCATTAATTTCCACATATACTTGAGAGGACACTGACCATTCTGCATCCCCATGCCTGCAGGAAGGAAGCCAAAATAATTGTAATACTTTAATTTCTGGTCTCCAATTCTTTTTAACTAGCCAACCTGAAGTTATGTGATGCTGAAAAGGTGATCAGTTCCCAAAAGTGACCTATTTTTCATCCATCTACCCGAGGGGCATCATTGTTGGCTTCAACCAGTGGAGTCACAGGAGGGAGTCAAAGGTCAGATTTGCAAAAATCTGGATTAAAAGAACACTTTCAAGCATTTTCTGCATGGTCAAATGTCAAGCAAAGGGGTGTATGGATAGACAGATGTTTTTGTGACACTTTGGGTTTTGAAGCTAATAGATGAAGGTAAGCCATATAAATTCTTCAAATGAAGCATTGCTGTATAGCCTAAAACCTAAAACTTGCCATTTCCCAGCCCAACTAATTAAAAATTATTGTTGGGAAAGTGAAGTTGCACGTAAACAGTCCAACTTTTGCACTGAAAAAAAAATCATTTTAGTTTTATGCCATTTTTCCTGCATCATCCTTGCTGAGCGAGTGGGTAAACCTGGAATTGTCATTCCTTGCACAACTATATCACACTTTACCAGCACTCTGTGATGATCCTTTTAAATTTTATAGTTTACTCAATAAACCTTTGTTCTCAGTAATTATCTCAGCAGCACTAGCACCTCAGTTGTCATGATATAGCAAAAAACTTAAAAGCCTTTATTTACAAAAAGAAAAATGTGGATAAGTCATCTTCCTCAGAACAGCATTAATATACTCTGATCTGAAAGTTGAATTATAATTCACTGTTTGGATAACACAAGTTTCTTCATCAATCATGCATGTGAATGTGGATTTTTGAAAATCGGTAGAATGGCCTGCTCCTTAGCTAACCTCTTGTCTGCTGACCTTGATCTTCTACTTCTTTGTGAACTTGAAACAGATCCTGATGAAGGTGAGCTTGACCTAGATCTATGTGACCTTCTGACACTTCCATGTTTAGTAGGTTCTTTTTCCTTGTCTTTTTTGTATCTACGATGAGAACTTGATCGTGATGGAGAATTTCTTCTCAAACTTGCATTTTTCACAAACTTTCGCTGACGATCAGAAATTGTTCCTGATGTTTCTGTTTCTGTTACAAGTGAAGTCTGAGTAACTGTGGAAGTCTCATTGCTTTCAGTACGAGCTTTTGATAAAGAAGTGCTTGAGTCATGTGTTTTATCATGTTTCTCCAATATTTCCATAGTTAGTGGAGAATTGCTTCTAGGTTTTCTGCTGGGATATAAATTGTCTCCCCTGGATTGACTGCGACTAGAATCTGGCATATCTGAATTGACACGCTGACTTCGTCCACCTCTGACAGATCCACTATCACTACTACCTTTGTCTTTTCCATTTAGAATATCATTCTTTTTAGCAGCTTTTAATGAATGCCTTTGAGGTTGTTTTCGTTGTTCATGTTCAAAGCTAACAGCAGTATATGCATCCACCTTTCCTCCATTTTCATCCACACTGGAGGAATCTTCAAAGGAAGAATCTGATGAAAAACCAGGATTATTATATCCACGTCTTGAAGGACGTGGGGGTGAAAGATCTCTGCCTCCCTCTGAACTGTTCCCATCTACAGAAGAGGAATCAGATGAACTCCTCTTGAAGGTAGGATTATCATATCCACGGTTCTGATTTTTTGCATCTCTTTCTTTTATGGGATCAGGAAATGTTGAAACGCGGGGTGTGCGAGAATCCATTTTTTGTGAAACAGCTAAAAATGAAAGAAAACCATTTAAATCTGACTATTATAATACCTCCTTTTTAAGCCACAAAAACAATTATGGGAGAACTTTAAAATCATGGAGAAATAATTTTCTGAGAACAAAAACATATTCCCATAACATTGTCTCATCAAAATATAATGATGGTATCAAGAACCATGTGACAAATCTAACGTGACACATAGGTTTTAAATGAAGTATATGCAGAACACTGTCATGTAAGTAAACCATGACATGATGTCATATGACTTTCAAAAACTTTTACACAAAATCTTTACAAGTCAAAGCAGATAGGAGAAAAATTAATCTTGTATATGCACCATCTGTAAACTAAGCAAATATTATAACATACTTACAACTAACATAGATATCAGGTGCTTTCTGAACTTGTCTCATTGGCCGAGAGTTTTTGTCATTGCTCTTTCTGGAAGCAATAAAACAGTAGACTATGACGCCTACTATCACCATAATAACAGCAACTCCTGCCACGGCTATTCCTGCAAGAGCTCCACCGGATATACCACCACCATCTGACATTTTGTCTGATTGTTGTTAAATCTTCAAGGGAAATAATTAATGTCTTTGAGCAAAATATAATACTGCTTCAAGCACTGTGATGCAAAGGATCTTTCTCTTTTTTTCAAAGGTACATGTAAATGTGCTTGTTTCACTACTTTCTGGAAGAAATAATTTGTGTATGATTTAATGAACATAAACTGCAATGCAAGTACTCCAAAACTCAAATATCATATCACTATATTCCTTTGATGAATCCAAGTCAAACTGAAGATGGTAGAATTCCAGTGTCACATAAATTTAAAAATAACCACTTACTATGCTACTCCACTTACTTTGGTGACCAGAATACACTCTAAGAACAAGAATAAACATGACACACTGCCTGTTGTTAGAGACAGTAAAGCTGATTTAGATGGTGTATCAATCCTAATGTCAATGGATTCAAAATAGTCAAGCATAAATTACACTTCTGAAAGATATGCAGTAATTTTAATGTCCTTTGGAGAGAAAAAAGCTGAATTCACTTCATGCTGGTTGAAAACTGTCCATGTGCCCTCAATTATAAACCTGAAAGAGAACAATTTCCAATTAAATACTTAACAAAGGTTATTCTCTCTATATACATTTTACTATGTGACTAATTTATATATTAACTTTCAGACTGATTTTATTGATGAGAAATGAATACATCTTCAAATATATCCTGGAAATAAATAACATGTAAATAGATAAATTCCAAATCAGCACATGGATAAGGAAGTAAATGCAATACTTACAACCAGTATGCTATCAAAGCATCATTTAGTAAAGCTAAAATTATGTACAAGGTATTTACATAATCTGACCCCAAGTACCTGAACCATATTTTCCAGCAAACAGAATCTACACCTTATCTGTGATCATTAACATGTCAAAATTTTGAAGTACCCAATTCAAAGATGTAGCAATTCAAAAGCAGTTTACAAAAATATTCAGGTACACTTGTTTGTGATAACATTTCTCATGACTTTAAATTAGCTGCCATTTATTTATTTGTTCCAAAAAATGGTGCATTAGACGGATGAAGTTATAAATATGGGTTACTTAAGTTCAAGATCTGCTACCTTCCAGTACCTCATTTTTTTATTTATGCAGCAATAAAACATTTGTGTGAATTAACTTTAACATATGTGTATGTGCATGTGAGAGTGCACAAGTGGTCGAGTTATAAGTTGAGTCAAACTGCAAGCAACAAAGATCCTTATCTGCCATAGTATAATGTGCCTACAGAGTAGGGTCTATGCTGTTTGGTCTACTGATTACCCTATCAGCTGCTGAGACTCAGATCTGTCTGCACATTATGAGCCAGCAGATCTTGATCTGTGCAGTTTGAAGTTGGGCTATAAGCTAGTATATCCTGTGTGTGTGAACATAACAGCTTCTTTCTACACATATACAGATAATGGAGACCTCAAGGTAGATAACTATTGTCTCTCTCTGAAAATAAAGTCATAGAAATTTATGTTGGGGTTTGGACCAAGACAATGAAATCCCAGTCAAGAAGTTACATTTGTCTCCCCAAGGGGCTTGCCCGAGTGGGGAGACATATAATGTAACCCTGTGAATGAGATTTCCTTGTCTCAGTCCAAACCCAAACATAGATTCTATATGACCCATCATTATAAAATTTTTTGAGACCTAACTTAACACCACAGTCACAAAAAAGGGATGCCAAAGATCTATCAAACTATAGGATCTAAAGGAACTCCTTCAGTGGTGGCAAACCATTGCCAAATGTGGCTAATATGGTGGTGCTCTACATTTTCATATTTGCATAGGGTTAAAATTTTAAAGAAAAAGAATTCCCCTGGATTTCCTTACTAGTTATTTAAAAAAGACCATGTATATTTTAAAAAAGGCCATGTATATCTTAAGTACTGTTCAAAGAAACTTTAATTCCCTTTCATTTTGGTGTATAATAGATGGGTGTAATATGAGTTATAGAGTATACAGCTAGGCCTTTTCTCCAGATGTGCACCTTTAAAAAAGTGCCAGCTCCACTTGCTCATTTTCACTTCTAATTTCAGAGGTAAATTGTAAAAAACAGCTCATAACTTGTTTTATATTTTATATGTTTGGCAATTCATTCAATGCACTTTCAAAAGCTGGTATTATCTAATCTGGCAAAATTCATTTTCCCTATTTTAATA